>MJUU01072671.1:21448-62555 GCA_002080025.1 Modiolus philippinarum
CGGTTTTCAATATTTTCGCTTTCTTTTCTTTTTTTTTGCGGTTTTCAAAATAAATTTTGTGCCAGGCACGGATCCTGGCGATTAGAAAGGGGGGTTCCAATTGGAAATTGTGCAGTTATGAATTCGCGGTTATCGGTTGAGCTATTTAATCATCTAAAAGCATGAAAATATTTTGCGCTCTTCAGCCTTTTACGTGAATATATCGAAAATTATACTGTCGCCAAAATTTCCTTATTTGAAGTATAGTTTTACTCATGATCTAATAAATATGCTGTCAAAATAGTCGAACTGACTTTTTTTGCAAGTTTGATATTTTGCTTTACTTTATAGTCTTTTATTTTCGCATTAATTTCAAGTGTTAGTTGCACCATGCTTTGGATAAAGTTAGGCAGTTAGGGGTGTCTCTAGGCAACAAATAGAAAGGGTTTTATTGGAAAAGGTTCCTATAATAAGACTAGGTTCCAGAATATTATTTTCCATTCATCCGTCAAAAAAGGGAAGGGCTCTAACATACCAAACATTAAAAAACTTTAAACTATTTTAAAAGCAATGAATAGATGAGGGTTTGTGACTTTTAATTTTTTTTTACACATAGGTTGGATTTATGCTGTCCATCTTAGTTAACTGTAACAAAACAGCTTGTCTGTATGCAATAAGAATATCCAGAAACTACGCAGGCATGTCCATATCATCAGCGTTATTTCAACACATTGCTGAAAGTGAATTTTGTGGGAAAAGACCATCAAGATGGGCGTTTTGTTTTTCTACTGCGATGAGATTGGCACCACATTACCAAAAATATATTGCTAAGAATGACTTGTTGATACCTATGGTAAGTTGGTAACTAAGCACATATAACAAATTTCTACGGTTATTGTGTAACTAACAAATATACCATACATGTACATATTTAAAAATAAGGTTGGATACGTACGTGGCCATAAATGTCAGAGAAAAAAATGGGTAAAATATTGCAATTTTTGACAATTTTGTTACAGTTTTATCCACAAAATGAATATGAAATTCATTGGCGGATCCAAGGGGGATCAATCATATATTTTTCATGAATATTCTGATGTTTTTCTAAGTAATACATCCAAAAATTTGACTTTCAATTCTAATTGGAACCCCCCTTTCAAATTGCCTGGATCCGCGCCTGGAATTACACTGTGTTGAAAGAGTGATCTACTTTAGTTCATGTGTTGTAACATTTTGAGAAAAAAAACGGGCCATACCAAACCAACTCGTGCATTTGACCTTGACCTTATGACCTCAAAATAAGTCGACTTTTTGCTTAGCTTGAAGTTTTCATCTACATAACTTTAATTCAAATCTATGTTACCAGTCTGGAGCTATGCAGAGAAAAATGAAAGGATATGGAGTGAATGTACATGTGACAAAAACCTGTTTTTCTACATTTGTAAGTGTGCATGTGACCTGATATTTGAATTGCTGATCACCTCTTTCGCATTTTTTTTTATATATGTGACTTTCATCCAACGTTATGCTCCGGAAATCAATCAACAAAGTACAATTTGCGGTCGAAGTTTTCTAATTTCGTAAGTACATTTCTCTAATTCTAATGTTGACCCAATTGGAGAAAAAATATATAATGTGATCTCGAGATTATATTGGCTATTGAATAGGTCACGAACTAAGCATCCAGTTGCAAAATATATATTGTTTGCCTTAAATCAATACTGAATACGTATATATTTATTCATTTAATATTCCATATGACCCTTTGTTTTTGATGATTTTTCCATGCCGATGTCGATTTCATTTCGCTGCATCACAATGTTAATTGAAGAGGTCCACAACTATAATTCATATCTAAACATTTAGCATATGTTAAATAGAATAAAAAGATGACCGGAAACACCTACAATGGTCGATAAATAGCCACATGCCACAATGTACCAAGGAACTGCACAAGAAAAAGCAAAAGAGGTCCCCGAGGGTATTCACCAGTCCAATAGTCAGACTTGTCCGACACGAAAATTTACCTTGCGTTTTATAGAAATTTACTGTCTTTATCAAAATTCTAATCCCTTAAAAATACTACGGCTTCATTCCGTTAATGGCACTCGGTAGATGTCCTTAGTACTGGATTTGGCTTCCTATTTCGGTAATTTGGTGTTGAGTACTTCTTTTCTGACTATATTTTGGATTATTACTTTCCATATTATTTGATTCTAATGCTGCTGATGAGAGTTTACTTCTTGAAACACGTGTACAGCATAACAAAATTTTACTGTTAATAATGCAACTTTGGTATTTTTGTATTTTTACGGACTGATAGGAACTCGGGACAGCCGGACTTGGTACCGGCAATAGCAAGAGCCAGTGGAGGATTAAACCGGTTTATGGTTTATGACTGAAAAGGAGAAATAAAATATGTCGTTTACAAGTCTTTGATTGTCATAATTCAGCAGTCCCCAGGGTTTAAACTTACTTGTTCTCGCTGAAGCTCGAACTTTTAATTTTTTAACCCTTTCGACAGTACAACTATAATAATTGACTTCAAATGATAGATTAACCTGGACCTTAGACCTACTGAACTAAAAAAATAGTATGTGTCTACCTTACTTCTGAAGCTCTAAGGTCTGTATGTTTCATTGAGATCCAGAATGTTACACTCCGGGTTACGGCGGGGAGGGGACGGAAGAACACCCCTTATAATATACCCTGAACTACATTTTATAATTAATAAGTTCATAATTTCACTTAAGGCACTATTTATGTTGGGATTTAAAGTCTTTCGACAAACAAGCAAACATTTACTTATACAAGACAAATTATATGTAAATGATATATATTTTTTTTTAATTTTTCTAGTATCAGAAATTAAATTTTGCCGAAACACTAGAGTCTGTAATATAATAGCACCCGTGGATTATTTTGATCAAATTGGACTCTTTACAAAATTCTAAACACAACAGCAATGATAAATGTTAACTATTTTTGTTGCGGTTCAAAATATTAATTTCGTTCCAGTTGTCTGTGCTGACCTATAATATGATGTGTAGATGTGTAGAACAGATGAGAAATGATAAACATTATCAAATTGCTAATTTGATCAGACTGAATTGAGCAATTGAAGCATTTATCAGTGTTGAAAGAAATGGCCTATTTCAATTTCATTTGTTAATAATAGGTGCATTGCACTTTAAGTGTACTATTTGAACATTTAAAAAGATATGTTATACTTATTTAAATAAATACAAATACTTTCCTATCATATTAGTTACAGTGAACACCAGAAATTTATCGGGTCAATAAATTTCATATCATACCATAATTTAAATATAAGTAAACCTATATATTCCGTATTTGATATGTCCCCATTAATTCATTTGGGTCATATTTGTTGCCCTTCTCCATACAGTATCACAAATATCTTTTTGACATTTGACTAGCTATTTATTGTTTTAAAAAAATATATTTAATTATGACTTCTAATTGTAATTTAAAAAGTAGGTTAATGGACGTAAAACGGAGAGTCTGATAACAAGAAAAATACAGTATAAACAGTCCGGTAACACCCGGGACATGGTCTGAAATTCAACACCATTGCAGGAGGTGCTGTCGTACAATTTGTGAAAATTCATTTGAAATATATCTGTTCTTGATAAGCATTGACATTTTTTTTATCTCTACTCATTTTACTTTTTTCGGTAATCTGAGAAAAAATTGCTAAAACTCAAATGTCATTTTGAGATTGCCAAATACTTTGATTCTGAAATTTCAGACAAAGTATGGGATAAAATCTTTATCGTTCCTTTAACAAATTTTATTTTTGTTAAAACATGTATAAAGACCAACTGTGCTATGTGGAAAAAGCATATTTAAATAAGCTTAAGCACAAGGCGTACTGCCTAAAAAATACAGAATCGGCATAATAAAAATGTGATCGCTTAGAAATAAATACATCCATGAAAACGAGTTTAGCCCCACCGCAAAATTTGCGCCTGTCCCAAGTCAGGAATATGTTGGTCATTGGCTTGTCCGTGTTTTCTTATAAAATTTTAGTTTCTTGATATTCGGATTATTGGATGTGGTTTGTTTCCATTGATTTATTCACTCTTTTACTTTTTCGGGCCAATTAGGACTTGCTATATAATGTGAGGCTCCTCACTGTGTTGAAGACCCTACGGTGACCCCCTAGATGCGTTGTTTTGGGTCGTTTTAACCTGCCCATTGGATGTTGTCTCCTTGACATTTATTCCATTTCCTTTCATTTTTTTCACATGTACCCAGAAATTAGCATATAAAATGATTATCGATGAAATTTTTGTGCAAATATGAAAAAGAAGGAAACGGGGTAACTGTCAAGGAGACAACATAAATCGACCCATAACAAACCATCTCGGGGTCACCGAACGGTTTTTATGTCCTATACATTTATAGAAGGACCAGCTGCATAATCTATCTTTTCACTACTCTAATATTTACAATGTCGTTGACCTAAATATTTACACACAATAAATAAAAGATAAAAAAAAACTATCATTGCAAATGCAAAGAGATTTTGCATGCTGCTGCCCCTGTTGTTATATATTATAGCAACCACAGCAGAGATTTATGTCCGATAACGCTTTGAAATAAAAACTGTTTAATATGAGTTTAAATGAAAAGTTTTCCCTGAATAAGAAGACTTCAGAAAAACATGTGACCGTATCTTAAACTTGAAAACATTGTGTGTCTAAATTTCTCTTTTCCACTTGAACTAATACAGAATGGCCATTTTATCGTTTATTTTGTTTCTAGCTTTTGTGGAATAATGTTCAGCGATTTTTCACTCTTACTTGGTATTGGTTAATCCCCCCCCCCATTCGCCACCTATTGGCAAATAGATAGATTATGCAATGACTGATTTTTATGCCCCGCCTACGAAGTAGGAGGGGTATATAGTTTTCGGGTACGTTGTTCGTCCGTAATGCTCAGGTTAAGGTTTAGGTTGAAGGTAGTTTACCTTGAAGGAGGTATAATATCTTGTTTAAACTTTGTATGCTGATAGACCATGACATGAACTGCAACATTTTGGAATGAAACAGATGCTGTGACCTCAGGGTCATCGGTAATTGACTTTGAATATCAGGAGTGAATATTTGATATACTACAGGTTAAGGTTTAGGTTGAAGGTAGATTACCTTGAAGGAGGTATGATATCTTGATGAAACTTTGTATACAGATAGACCATGACATGAACTGCAATTTTTTGGAATGAAATGGATGTTGTGACCTCAGGCCAGGGTCATGGGTCATTGACTTCGAATATCATGAGTGAATATTATGAAATACAGGTTAAGGTATAGGTTGAAGGTAGTTTACCTTGAAGGAGGTATGATATCTTGATGAAACTTTGTATACAGATAGACCATGACATGAACTGCAACATTTTGGAATGAAACAGATGCTGTGACCTCAGGGTCATGGGTGATTGACTTTGAATATCAGGAATGAATATTTGATATACTACAGGTTAAGGTTTAGGTTGAAGGTAGATTACCTTGAAGGAGGTATGATATCTTGATAAAACTTTGTATACAGATAGACCATGACATAAACTGCAATTTTTTTGAATGAAACGGATGTTGTGACCTCAGGGTCATGGGTCATTGACTTCGAATATCATGAGTGAATATTTGAAATACAGGTTAAGGTATAGTTTGAAGGTAGTTTACCTTGAAGGAGGTATGCTATCTTGATGAAACTTTGTATACAGATAGACCATGACATGAACTGCAAAATTTTGGAATGAAACGGATGCTGTGACCTCAGGATCATAGGTCATTGACTTTGAATATCATGAGTGAATATTTGATATACTATAGGTTAAGGTTTAGGATGAAGGTAGTTTTCCTTGAAGGAGATGTGATATCTGCATAAAACTTTGTATAATTATACATAATAGTGCCAAACAGATGCTGTGACTTCAAGGTCATGGTTCATTGGCTTTGAAGTTAATGAACACTCATCGATTTAATTTTTGAAATTCTCCTTAGCATCTTTTTTGTTCTTTCTGTTTAAACAGCCATTTCTGTATATGGAATCTTTGATTCCAATTTTTGTAAATTTCCTGAAACTCTCTAAGACCTTTAATTTTGGAAATTTTACCTAGCAACCATATATTAATTTTTTTAATTTATTTTTGTCAAAACACCAATTTTCAATAACTGAATTGCAAAAATCTTTGATTCCAATTTTGGTAAATTTCCTGAAACTCTCCAAGACCATTTAATTTTGGGAATTTTACCTAGCAACCATACATTTTTGAATTTCTTTTTGTCAAAACACCAATTTTTAATAACTGAATTGCAAAAATTTTTTATTCGAATTTTGGTAAATTTCCTCAAACTCTCTAAGACCTTTAATTTTAGAAATTTTACATAGCAACCATACATTGTTTAATTTCTTTTTGTCAAAACACCATTTTTCAATAACTGAATTGCAAAAAATTTTTATTCCATTTTGTTAAATTTCCTGAAACTCACTAAAACCTTTAATTTTGGAAATTTTATATAGCAAACATACTAAACTCCTCACAGGAAGGGATCTTGATGGAAGCTGTATACTGAGGGTACATAACTTAATTTGTCAGTTGGTAATGGGTCTGGAGCTGGCATGTCAGTTAACTGCTAGTAGTCTCTTGTGATTTCATGTTTATGTCCGTATATTTAGTTCTTTCAGTTTCATTTTTCACAGTTGACTCAGTCCTGTTGCCAACTGAATTTTACTGTTATTACGATCGTTTTTTTATTTATCACATTGGCTATAGGGGGAAGGTTTGGGCCCAATAAAACTAGTTTAACCCCGCCGCAGCAGGTTTGCGCCTGTCCTAAGTCAGGAAATTTATTAAGCCTTTGTGTGTCTTGTCTGTTTTCTAGTTAGTTCACTTTATGTCTATCGGAGTCTAGGAAGAGGCTTATTTCGCTGAACTTGATTACTCTTTTATTTAGGGGCCAACTCCGACCTACCGTTGGATGTGGGGTTTCCTCACCGTTCATTGAAGACCTTATGGTGGCTTTGAGTTGTTATTGCTCCCCTTAGGGTCGTTGTCTCTTTGACACATTCCCCGTTTCCCTTCTTTTTCTTATTGTTTTAATTTCTTTTTGTCAAAACACTAATTTTTAATAACTGAATTGCAAAAATCTTTTATTCCAATTTTGGTAAATTTTCTGAAACTCTCTAAGACCTTTAATTTTGGAAATTTTATCTGGCAACCATATATTTTTGAATTTCTTTTTGTCAAAACACAAATTTTCAATAACTGAATTGCAAAAATCTTTTATTCCAATTTTGGTAAATTTCCTGAAATCGTCAAAGAACACTTCATTTTTGAAATTCTACCTAGCAGCAATGGTAAATCAATTCTTTTCATTTGAAATAGTCGTTTTCCAAATATGGATTGCAAGTATTCTTGATTCCAACTTTGGAAAATTTCATGAAACTCTCCAAGACCATTTAGTTTTGGGAATTTTACCTAGCAACCATACATATTTGATGATTGCTAGGTAAAATTTCATGCTAGCTTCTAGATGTATAGATGATAAAATAAATGTCACTAATGGTCATTAATTATTTATGATCGGTAGCGGGGCATAGTGTCCATTGACACAGATTCTCTTGTTTCTACCAATTTTCATGAGTATTTATTTATCTTTTTGAGAGCGATTACTTTTTGAAATTTGCACTCACGTCACAGGTAAACTCATTATATATCAAGAGTTGTCGCGATTTGGTCGAATTTTCGTAATACTTGCTGAGTTAATTGATATTGCTTTATATTACACCGACCAGATACTTTTAACAAATCATTGAACATGTGTGTCTACCGTTTCGCTGCACCGTAGCTTAGACATAGAAATTTTCAAGTCCAGCCAACAGTATTTCTTTTGGTTTTTCAGTAGATAATGTTCTTTTTCTAGACCGTGTCCAAATTACACATTTCATGCAAATGCAGATTGGCGGGGTTGAATAGTACCAAAAAGGAATACAAGCATATGAACACAGGCAGAAAGTGCCCTTGAAATCAGTTGATTAGTGTGCATTTATTAGCTGAGCTCTGTTCGGCAATATTTCAACTGCATCATGAGGCTTGTTCAGTAAGGGTAATATAAAATGGTTCTTCAACCCCGCATGTAAAACTTTGTCAATGATTATAAGATTGTCATTTTAAAATAGATATTCGGCGGCGATGCGTATAGTGATAAAATCGGAGAATTCTTGAGAACAGTTATTGCGGACAACTTAACCATTCCAAAGCGGAATTAACCAAAACGTTCTTTTTTGTGGAAACTTCAACGTTCATGGTGACGATAGTCATTATGGAATGGAATATATTCATAAGCATAATCTTTGTACACCTCGAGTTACCTCCCAAAAAACAGAGTACATGTATGAGCTTCTGATTCAACATTTGGAACTTTTACAATAGGCAGAATAAATTTTTGAATAATATATATAGAAAATAGGATCTATCATTTAAAATTCATATTCAATTTAGTATATGAAATATATATTTTGATGTGGAATTAACTTGCTGTTTTATTTTAAATATATGCAGGCTATTCATCCCTACATGTCAAGAGGGAAAGTCGTATCGAAGTTTTTAGATTCATCAAAAATCATAATACGAACAGCAAAACATCTTGATGGAGAAGATTTGGCTTTTGTATTTCGATCCAGAAACCTTTGTGGTTCCTTATTTCCAGACAGGAGAATTATAAACCTGTGGAATTCTTATAAACCAATGGTTGAAAATATTCCACTCCTTCTGGATTCGAGAACTTTTATCATTGGTTCAAATTTGGACAAAGAAGACCAAGCTTTGTTGTCCATCGGAACTTTTTCCTACACATATAGAGGAGTTCTGTACAATTTGAACATTTTTGGAAATTTCAATAAATGCTTGGAGGAACATCTCTATCTCCATGTAAAAGCGTTAGATATAAAAGAGGATTTAAAGATAACATTGGAAATAACAGTCAAAAACAATTTAGGAAACATTTCAGCTGATGGTATTATGGAATCTCTTGGATTTCAGATACCGGCACAATACGGCAATTACGAAATGTTCTGCTACGAGGGTGAATATAGCAGCTTTGGTAATGAATAATCTCGATTGATTCAGATTATGGTTGCAGTCACTTGAAAGCCTTTAAATAACACAGTTAAATATTAATATACTTAGTATGCACATATTATTCAAGAAATACATCACCAGACAAAAGAAATGTATATTTTTTGCGCAAACCATGCTTTTAATTGAAGTTACCGGAAATGGCATGATCTTGAGGAAATAGTGTTGTTGTGCAATAAAAAACAAAAAACCGAAGTTTACTGTTTATTTAGTTTCTACATATGGCCATTTTACCAACTTATATTTCTTCAGTGCAGACCAAATCAAAGCTATTGGAAATTTATAAACCGAAATATGTGTAAAAACTCTTAGATATATGCAAATGAGCATTCCTGTTTACTTAACGTGTCAGATTATGAGAATAACAATCTTTTTACTTAAATTTCAATGACGTTTTTCAACAGATGTTCTTTCTGAGAGAAAAACAACCACAATAGCCGTATGGTTTGTGTTTTTTATAAACAGACGGTGCGTTTTGAGGTTTGAAATTGTATTGTCAGAAGGACAATGTACCACTACTGTGTAGAAGACAAAACCCATTGTGTATTCGTAACAGTGACCTCGACTACAAAAATACAATACAAACTTCGAGTAACATTGAAAGAATTAAAATCAAATATTTGTTTGCGTTCTTTTGTTGAAGCTCTCTTTGAAACAAATAGCTACGAATAGTTTCATTTACTCGTAGAGTAATGCAATTGATATTTTTACGAACAGATCGGTCTACTTGAAGAGTTTCTTCTTCTAGTAACTGTTTGATTTTCTCTTTTCTTTGATCACAATATGTGCTTCATTGTTTTACCACAACCAGCTTCATACCAATTGTTATAAAAGGTCATGAAAAATGCCTTTTTAATTAACAGCATGGATGTAGCGTTGCTCGATAATTAGCAATGAGCACTCTGCTCAAACTGGTTCTAGGGGCCGTCTTGAACTTACTCTGGCGTATGAGCAAAGAGTTCATTGTTGAAAGCTTCATGGTGACTACAAGATGAATAGCAACAATGAAAGCGTCGTTTGCCATTTATTTGTAAAAACTTTGTCTCATGTGCATTTACTCCATATCCTTTCATTATTTATTCTACTATTTCCTGAAGTTCTCAAACTCGGAGAGTCACAAGTTTAAGGACCGGAGGTAAAGTGTATCAATGACTCCCTTCACTAAATATAATGAAATTAGGAGTAAGACTTATGTGTTATGTTCTGTAGTACGATACGCCATTATAACTTACGTTAGTTGTTTGTCCCTGTCCATACTCTGATAGGAAACGAATTTTATTTAAATATATGCAATATGCAAACGCAATGACTTCACTTTTCCAATGGTCAACTTCCCTTTTTAGCCCCCTTCCTCTAAAAGGTCATTTTAGCTTTTGTCATCACTCGGTGTCCGTCGTCCGTCTGTCCTTCAACTTTTCACATTATAACTATGTCTGTCCTCTGAAACCACTGGACCAATTTGAACCAAAATTTACAGGAGTAATGTTTGTAAGGTCCTTTACTTAGATTGCTCAATTTTTTAAATCAGATAGAAAGCATGGCATCCAGAGCCGAACATAGTTTAATACGGACCTTATTGGAAAACACACATTTTGACTATCTATTACGAAATTACTAGAGAAAATTATACCAAACTTTACAGGAATTATAAATGGAAGGTCCTTCATGTAGAATGACGGAATATATTTTGATCCACCTGAACAAACACAGCTTCTTTCGAGGAACATATAGTTTAACATTTGACCCTATTGGTAAAGTGCATTTAAAGTCTTTCTTATTAAAGCACTGAACCAATTTGAACCAACATTACAGGAGTAATGTTTGTAAGGTCCTTTACTAAGACTACCCAAATTTTTCCGATCCGCTAAAAAACATGGCCACCAAGGCCGTACATAGTTTTATATTGGACCCATGGGAAACTCACATTTCGACTATCAATTCTGAAACGACTGGTGCAAATTAAGCCAAACTTTACAGGAATGATGTATGGAAGGTCCTTCACGTAGAATGCTGACATTTTTTGATCCACAAAAAAAACACATAGCTTCCATCTGGGGACATAGTTAGGACCCTATGGGAAAAGCACATTTTAATTATCTCCTCTGAAACTACCAAGAGAACTGATCCAAACTTAAGAGAAATGGTGTATGGAAGGTTCATCACTAAAATAACCAAAATTTTTCCAATCTGCCAAATAACACCATGGCCATCACGTTCGAACAAATTTTAACAGTGGACTATATGAGATAAAACACAGGTTGACCATCTCTTATAAAACGACTGTAACTATTGAACCAAATTTAACAGAACAACAGCAGTAGAATACCGAAGGAACAAAGCACAAGATTTCATAAATCAAAGTCTAAAGACAAGGCAAAAACAAGAACACCAGAAGACGGAAGACCAAGGACACTACATCCCCACAAAACACACAAACACTACAAATACCAGTACAACACAAACAACTAAAGCTCTGACAGCGTGAATTCTTAAAACAACAGCGTGACATCAGGTGTTCCGGACGGGTAAGCTTATCCTGCCCTGCATACAACACCCGTCACACAGCCAGTGAGACATTTATGAGTTTGGAGGATATGTTTGCACTAGCAGATATGTTATGATCCTGTTTGGCCACTTTGATCCCATCGCGATCTTGACAGGCCCAGCAGAATATTGTAAAGACAGTGCAAGATATTCAGTCGCATTTCAAAATAACTGCTTTCAAGGGCGATTAAGACCTGTCAGTTCATCAAGATCAAGCAAGATAACTGCGTTCAAGGGCGATCAAGATGTGTTAAGCCCGACCCGACCAATCAAGACCAAACTGAAATCTTTACTATTTCTTCTGAGATGACTTTAGCGAGTTAATTCAAACTTTAAAGGAATGATGAATGGATGGTCCTTCACCAAGATTGTTGACATTTTTTATCCCCTAAAAACATGGCCACCAGCGAGGAACATAGTTAACATTAGACCCTATGGGAAAAGCACATTTTAACAATCTCCTCTGAAAATACACAAGAGAATTGATCCAAACTTTACAGAAATGATGTTTTAAAAGTCTATCAATGAAATTGCTCAAACTTTTCTGATCTGTCAATAAAGACATGGCCGACAGGACTGAACATAGTTTAACATTAGACCCTATGGACTGAAACACATTTTGACTATCTATTCTGAAACGACTAGAGCAAATTAAACAAAACTTTACAACAATGATGTATGGAAGGTCCTTCGATTTACATTTTCTAAGATATACAACAATCTGCTGAAACCAGAAAGCAGGGTGAGCTATACAGGCTCAGCCTTCTAAGTCTCTCTTGTCTTTTGTAGCACCAGCATATTGAGCTTAAATCTCACAAATCATTTGCTGCTTAAGTGCTTGTCTTCGATACAGTGGCTACCTTGTTAGAGCTCGGTTGCTTACAAATAGTCTACTTTAACAAGGGTATGTAACCGATAACTTGAAGCCATTACTACAGAGGTTTAAAGGTCAACATCACCATCTTGTGGACCGCTATGGGGTTTCTGTTTCCTAGATGACAACAGATCTGTCCCTTTACAGCCCTTTGTTTTTCCTCTACAGAATTTTACTTGACTACCGGAGTTCACATGTTCAACACGGGGAATGTTACTCTTCCGGCGCACCTGATCTCATGCATGGTTTTTATTGGGTCCGTGTTTCTCATCTTTTTTTTTCTTTCTGTGCCGTACGCATGTGATGTCCTTGTTACTTGGTGTTTCCGATGCTGCCGTTGTCTCGGGAATGTTTGTTTTTGTTTTGTTTTGGATTTTTTTTTATTTATTTATTTTTTTTTTTCTTTTTTGTTTTTTGTTGGTTTTTTTTTTGACTGACGGTTCGGTTTTCACTTGATTACTTTGATGAGGATTTCTTTCTACTAATCTGATTGAATGTAATGTGAACATCAAACACGCAAACCTCTTACAATATGATTTAGACCAAATCCTTAATTAAATATAGGAGCTTGTTTCCTTTGTTTTTCGCTGGATTCTTCCCTATTCAGCAGATGCCACAACTGGCTAATTATCATCTTTCACCATGTATCAAGTAAGGCCAAATGTAGCTCTGTAGTATTGTAAGCACCTAGATGTCTGAAAAATCGGATGTAATGAAAAAAAATTGAATACCATTCATCTTTGTGTCAGAAGCAGAATGGCAGTGAAGATGAACTTTGCGTATTACCTTCCAGTCTTTGTACAATAGTTTATTATGATTCAATATCATATTCCACTGATTGTACAGAGACTATGTAATATAACTTTTCCCTTTTACACGTACATTGTTATAAGAAGTTCTTGTGACACTGTCGAAATAGATTCGAAGTTTATAACATCTGGGTCATTTTGTTGATCATAAAACATTCTTTTGCTAGTGCCGGTACCAAGTCCGTCCGGCTGTCCCGAGTTCCTATCGTTGTTTACGTTTGCCTTTTGTCTAATTTGTGTTTTTCCTGTGTAGTTCCCTAGCAGATTGTGGCATGTAATTATAATTTTCAGCCATTGTAGGTGTTTCCTGTTGTCCCTTTTATTTCATTTAGTTTCTTTATTCATACTGATTGCTGAATGTTCTGCCTATGTCCTCCGTTTTCCGAGACTGTTTACACGGCAAACGACTCGGCATCTCTATATACATATGTCAAAAGAAGACCTTGCAGCAATAGATGAACCACTGATGACATATTTCGAAATGTATCATCGAAACTGTACTTGCCAATAACCAAAACACATGTCGATAACTCAAAACTACTTTGACCCTGTCATGCGCTTAAATGAATTATCGGTCCTAGGAAAAGTTTATTCGTCTTTTAATATAATTTACTGAATTTCGGTAGTTAACATATATCCTTGTAGATCCATCCTTTTAACAAGGACCACAAAAGATGGCTATCGGCTATTTGAGGATCCTATAACATTTTTGTCTAGCTTTTCAAATACTGCTATGTCACATTCTTTCTTTAAATAATCAGGGACTCGTCCTAGGGGTATAGTATTTAGACATCAATTGCATGCTTATTAACCGTTGTCCCCCTGAATACTAAAATACCGAAGTTTCATAGTGAAAAAATAATTTCGTTATGCTGTACACGTGTTTTAAGGAGTAACCGCTCATCAGCAGCATTAGAATCAAATAATATGGAAAGCCATAATCCAAACGTAGCCCAAAAAGTAGCAGTCAAAAAAGAAGTACTAAATACCAAAAACATCGAAATAGGAGGCAAGGACATATACCATACAAGGAATGAAGTCTCAGTGTTTTTAAGGGGTTAAAATTTTGATAAACAGTAAATTTCTGTAAAACGCAAGGTAAAGTCAGCATCTGCTTTGGCAAAAAAAATGTGAACAAAATTTTAAAAGACATTTACATTAAAGACCCTTTCATTTTGTTTTCACAATTTATCTGAAATGTTTCTCCACTTAAACCTATGTGAGAACAATTTGGTCTCCAATCTTCTCGACGGGGGGTGGGGTATAAGCCCTTGAGATATGTTTATTTCATAATACAGGTATACTCCAAACTCTTAAGCCACCATTTTGAAAAAGACAAAAGAGTGAGACAAAACGTTATTTGGAAATAGAGGTCCAGGAATTCTCGCCCTAATCTGCCGGCTAGCTAGTCAAGCACTGTTGCACTACGATAGAAACTTCTAGAATGCATCATGTATTTCAGTGAGAAGCCAGTGTAAAATCTTCAGGTCACTGGATCCCACAGACAATATAACGCATTCATGCAGAACAAATTATTTTGTTTTATATTGTAATGAATGGGAGAAGATTGCATAAGTTTGATTAGCTTGTGTCTTTTCTCTTTTTTTTTTCAATTGGATAAATAAAATTATTATAAACTAAGCATATTGTCGATATCGTTATAACATAGAGAATGAAAGTTACGCCCCGGTTTTTCTTTCAAATCGGTTTTTAGCATTTTTTAAAAACTTTTGTTGTTAAAGAGGATGAGAAACACCCTTAGTAATAAGCTGTTTGCGAGTCAAGTCATATTTTTATATCAAATGTTCTTATCTTCTATAGATTTTCTTTAGTGTATTTAATAATTTATGAAATGTGTATCTGTATTGGGTTTATTCGTATGTTTACTTAACTAAAGGGAAACGGGACAGACAAAGGGGAGGTTTGGGTACCCATAAACCGGTTTAACCCTACCGCTGGCTTTTGCTAGTGCCGGTACCAAGTCCGGCTATCCCGAGTTCCTATCGTTGTTTACGTTTGTCTTTTGTCTTATTTGTGTTTTTTCTGTGTAGTTCCCTAGCAGATTGTGGCATGTAATTATAATTTTCAGCCATTGTAGGTGTCTCCTGTTATCCCTTTTATTTCATCTTGTTGTAAAGCTTGGATAAGGTAGTAAGGTTACATTTATTGGTTGTCAAGTGTAGAACAAACGCGTGCCAATCGAGTAACTCGTGATATACTAGTATGCATCCTTAGGACAGAGTTTTGGGAACGTCAACGTCAAGAAAAGGGAATTAGTTATAGTGAAATCAAAGGTTATCATAAAGTTTAGTTTTTATTTTACCAAAGTCAATTATGATAGTTATATCCAGAAAAGGGAAATATTCATAATCCCCGTTTTCTTTATCTAGATTCAGTTCTTATAGGTAAATATCTACATTATATAAAAACTTGATTAGTCCTTTCAAAAAGTGTTGTTATGTTTTCCTTGATTTGAACTCTCAAATCAAATTGAGGTTCAAACACTGATCACTCGTATGGTATTAACTTTTTAAATCTTTACTTCTGTATTTTTTTTTTTGCAAAAATATTGATCATCTCTTAGATGCTTTACACCATAACTAAATTTAAACAATTTTCATATTGGCAATATTTGGCATTGCACAATATCATCTTATTCTTTTATAATTGATGATGTTGTTACACCAAATCTATTTAGAACAACGGCAGTAGAATACCAAAGGAACATAGCACAAGATTACATAAAACGGAGTCTATTTGGGTTAGAAAAAGTCTATTTTGTTTCAGAATGAGTTTTTCCTCGATTTTCATCGTAGAAAATTTACTAAAATCTTAGCGGACTAAATTTATAGCAACTGAAATCCAGGCAAAGCTCATTCTGAGACAAAATAGACTTTTTCTAAACCAAATAGACTCCGTTATAGTACTAATGGTTCTTATAAATTCATTCTAAATGTATTTTGCGCGCGGTTGGTTTTGTGTAATTGATGGTGACAGGTTGCACAATCTTGAATTTTGCACAGGGTGTGGAGGTTTTTCAAACAAATATTTGTCAAAATAATGTTAGAAAATAAACCAGGAGCTCCCAGGAGCCTGTATCGCTCACCTGGTTTTCATTTGCCACAATCAAGCTAACATTGTAAGTTATACAGTTAAACTTCAGTCTCTCTAACTTTGGTAGCTTAAACTCAACCAATTTATGAACTGTATTTAAAGTCTGATCATGTTTTACTATATGTCTTTGTTGGACTTTTTTGACAAAAAACATTCTTGCTAAGGACTACTTTTGACACCAGTTTTGAAGTCGAGACATCATTATGTAAATGGCGGTCAACAACAATTTTTAACACCATAAAGTCGCAAAATCAATATCTTTTTGGAAACAAAATTTTATTGAAGTCAGACAATGTTGAATTTTTCCGCCTTATTTGGTGGTCATTTTGAAAATGGCGGTCAATGTACAATTTTCAACACCGGTTTTGAAGTCGCAACATCAATATCTATTAGGAAAACACATTTCATTGAAATCAGACAATGTTGAATTTTCCCGCCTTTTTTGTCAGCCATTTTGAAAATGGTAGTCAATGAACAATTTTTAACATCAGTTTTGAAGTTGCCACATCAATACCTATTTGGAAACCAAATTTCATTGAAATTGGACAATGTTGAATTTTCCCGCCTTTTTTGGCGGCCATTTTGAAAATGGCGATCAACAAACAATTTTCAACACCAGTTTTGAAGTCGCCACAGCATGGCAAACATTTCATCAATTTACACTTAACCTTCATCTTCTATAGTTTTGGAAATAAAAGACGAAAAATACAAAAAATTTAAAAATATGGTGAAAAAAGGGCAATAACTCCTACAAAGGGTTTCTGATTTTCTTCAAAATTTCAGGGTAGATAGGTCTTGATATGCTGAACATTTTATCCATTTAAAGTTGACCTCTATCTGTTATAGTTTTTTTGATAAAAAATGAAAAATATCAAAATTTTGAAAATTTTACGGAAAAAGGGCAATAACTCTAAGACGGGTTTTCAGATTTTCTTCAAAATTGCAGGGCTGGTAGATCTTGCCATGTTGATCATTTTAACTCCATGTCAGATTTTTGATATCTGTAACGGTTTTCGAGTTATTTGCAAAATACAGCAATTTACCCCTATGTTCTTTTTTTAGTAACAGCAGACATGTTGTTTGACCCTCGGACTAATTGAACACAATTTTGAAACTGCATACCCTTGTGATGATTCAGGCCAAGTTTGGTTACAATTCGCCCAGCAGTTCCAGAGGAGAAGATTTTTGAAATTGTTGACGGACAACGGACGGACGGACGGACGACGGACGCAAAGTGATGGCAAAAGCTCATATTGCCTTTTAGGCCAGGTGAGCTAAAAATGGGGAGGGTCTGACTCAGTTAAATGTAAATGGCTGAACTTCAAACGTTTATAACTTCTTTATTTCTCAACGGATTCTGGTCAAATTGGACTCGTTGGAAAGCGCGTTCAATTTTCTCTCATTTTTTTTGTACCAATTTTGCGTTTATGTTAACGGGTCTGAGCACTACGCTACGCTCCGCGCTCACACCAAATGGTCCATAGTTTGCCTGTATTTGAGTTTTTAAAATTTATTTAATTTCTGTTGGTCTTTTTTGTAGGGGGGGGGGTTGGTTCTTTTTGTTTGCCTTGTTGTCAATTGTTAATGCGTGTAGGAGAAAGGAAGCGTTGGAATTTATATAGAAAATGCAATTTTTAATCACAAAATTGTGATTTGTTTCCATTGATTTATTCATTTTTTTACCTTTTTGGGGTCATTTAGGGCTTACTATATGGTGTGAGGTTCCTCACTGTGTTGAAGACCATTTGGTGACCCCTAGATGTTTAGTTTTTGGGTCGTTTTAACCTGGATATGGGATGTTGTCTCCTTGACATTTACCCCATTTCGCGCTCAGACCCGCTGGTGCAAGGCGCAAGATTTGTACACAAAATGAAAGATTCCAATGAGCCCAATTTGACGAAGATCCGTGGAGAAATAAAGAAGTTATAAACGTTTGAAGTTTGGTAATATTATTTGGTGAAATTGATTTTGTATAACGGAGTCTATTTGGTTTAGAAGATCCGTGGAGAAATAAAGAAGTTATAAACGTTTGAAGTTTGGTAATATTATTTGGTGAAATTGATTTTGTATAACGGAGTCTATTTGGTTTAGAAAAAGTCTATTTTGTTTCAGAATGAGTTTTTCCTCGATTTTCATCGTAGAAAATTTACTAAAATCTTAGCGGACTAAATTTTTAGCAACTGAAATCCAGGAAAAGCTCATTCTAAAACAAAATAGACTTTTTCTAAACCAAACAGACTCTGTTATAAATCAAAGTCCAGAGACAAGGCAAAATCAAGTTCTTCAATTGATGTTGCTTGATTTCAACGGACATTATGTCCTTATCTAGCTGTCAGTAACTGCAAGCATTTGTCCAGACAGTACCTGTGTGGGTTGTCCTCATTTTTAAGTACTTTATTGTAAGGGTACTCGTCTTGATAAGTTGGACTTTTTTCTAGTTTGATTTTTACTGCGAGTCTTTTTGTGTATTTATTTTCTAGCCATTCACCACACAAAGGGGGAGGGTTTGGATCCAAGAAACCCCACCGCAATTTTTGCGCCTGTCCCAAGTCAGGAATATGGTGGTCATTGGCTTGTCCTTGTTTTCTTATAAAATTTCAGTTTCTTGATATTTGGGTTATTTGATATGGTTTGTTTCTATTAATTTATTCATTTTTTTACCTTTTTGGGGTCTTTTAGGGCTTGCTATATGGTGTGAGGTTCCTCACTGTGTTGAAGACCGTACGGTGACCCCTAGATGCTTTGTTTTGGGTCGTTTTAGCCTGGATGTGGGATGTTGTCTCCATGACATTTACCCCATTTCCTTTCTTTTTCATATTTTACTCTGAATACATTTTAATTCTAACAAAAGTAGTGCAGAGTTACAGTAAACAATGACATGATAATCTAAATGTGAACAGTTTTATGAACTGTGTTCAGAATGAACAACACTTGTCGTGTTGGGTTGATAACCTGAACTGTTTATTATAAATGCCAAAACCAAAGGGCGGACCAAATATTTTTTGAAAAGGCTTAATAGTAAGGATATCTCGTCAATATACTTTCTTATACTTAGTAAAGGGAAATATTTATAATCACTTTTTGCTTTATTTAGAGTCAGTTCTTTTCTACATTATATAAAAACTTGGGATTGCCAATAGTAAGGATATCTCATCAATAAACTTTCTGTTATCATGAACATTCATGTTATCGCTGCTTTGTAAAGTTCCATTTTTTTTAGCTTTTTCATGAAGTTCTTTTTGTAACAGAACAGAAAGAGATCTGCAATTTGAGGTGCACACTTCGTACTCATTAAAATTCCAAAGACTTGTTGATAAACAACGTTGCCAAAGCGAACAAAAAAGTTTTCTAGCAGGAGAATCCGTGCCTTAATTAAATTATCACATGTCTAGTAACAATGTTTGCTGTAAGTTATATTTGAAGAGAATCTTGCTTTTTGTTACAACAAATGATCAAAAGACTAAAATATTTTAATTATCATAGACAAAGGAGAATGTCTTGACTACATGTGTCTCTTTAATTAGGCTATTTGACATCTTCTTTAATTCATCTATTTAATTTAACCCTTTATTGAGTATGCTCTTTCATCATATAACTTGATATCAACTGTGAATGCATTACATGATTAGGTAAATAGCTTAAATAAATTGGCAAACAAATACCGAAGCAAGAACGAGGAAAGGGGGAAATTCTAAAATCATAAATCCAAAATCACGGCAATTCACAGCAACACGAATTGAGACAGTATGACAAAGACATAACAAACCAACAAAAATGAACAAAAACGCCACAAAACTAAAGCACTAGCAGTGTGAACTCCAATAAAACTGAGGTATCATCAGGTGCTCCTGAAGGGTTTTGTTGTGCATTTTGTTTTGTTGTGCATTTTGTTTTGTTGTGCATTTGAACGACTCAGCAATAAACTTCTGTTAATAAAGGCCTTTGATTTTAGGTACCAAGTAGATAAAATGTGTCATCACTTCAATGGATATCAAAACAAACGACCGTGATTCTGTCATATTTTGTCATTGTGGAGATTGTAAATTGGGTTTCAAAATGACATGTCGATTCTCCTTCACAAATAGTCAATGTAGTGCCTTTTACAGATAAAGATGTTATTTTTATGGGCCTGTCAGCTGGCACAATAAATGATAACCATGGACAAAGGAAAATGTCTTAGGAAAAATACCTATTGAGTAGGGCCTATGGATGTTTTAAGACATTACATTGGAACTAAAATCAATGACGTTATGTGGCGACGAAAAAAGTTTTGGAGACAGTAGATTTCCTATGTAGGCTATTGGAATAACAGAAACGACAATAGGAATCGACAATACTTCAAATGAATTTTCTGTGATACTAAATTTTGATCGCCCTTAAGCAAGCTATATCGTATTATTGTTTAATTTATGTGCAGAAAATAAATTAACAGTAATTATTTTGTTATTTAGAATATTATATAATAATCAGCTTCAATATGAGACAATGTTTGGCATTTCATTTTTTTCAATATCAAAATGGTCACCTGGTCATTGTAACCACATTTCATGACAGTGGCGGATTTAGTGGACCGGGGTGGCCCGCCACTTTAGGTTAGAATATATCTGAAATTACTTGGTATTTTTTTTTAAATATGTTGCCGACCTCCCCCTTTGAAAAAATTATGGGTCGCACAATTTGCAAAAAGTCTGGATCCGCCACTGCATGATTTTATTATGCCTAGTTAATGACTTGCTGAGTGTCCTGTGGTTGTGAATATGTTATGGTTGTCTTCTGTAAGGCTTGCTTGCTGGTCAGCGGATGACAATCACTTTGCCAGTTAATTTAATGTTAGTTGACGATCCCGCATTCTTTAAGCTCACTAAAACTTTATTTAAATCAAATTTAAAATCAGAATAAAGGATTAAATTCTCTGAAGTCAAAATACAATTATAGATACATCCCCCAAACTAGAATTATTCAGAAAAAATTGTTTAAGTAGGATACAGACCTCACTATTTAGAATGTTTTAAAAAGGCTAAAGACAGGGCTGCTCTTTGTAAAATCCGTATCTAATAATAGAAAGGGGAGGATACCTCAAACTAAGTGAGAAATAAAGGATTGTGTAGTTTGCAATAAAGGAGAAATTGAAAATTAAGAACACTTTCTGTTGCCTTGCAAACTTTATGAAGACAAAAGAATAACATTTTAATAAAATGAAAAATTTTCTCCCAAATTTTTCGGCAAAACAAATCCTCTTTTTACTATATATTGAATAGGGCCTGTAAGTCTCGTACAAGTCTGGAACTTCCGGGATCAAAAATCGTACCCGGAAGTTGCATTTTAAACAAAGATATATGACGTTTCAAACAAAACTTTGAACGTCCTAATCCTCAGACGTCATGTTTTGGTGGGAATCGTTTTCGAATTGCCTGTTTATCGAGGATTCTCGTGAGTCACATGACGAGACTTACAGACCCTATAGCAACTCTGAAAATTGTTTAAAAATTTGTGCAATGTTTCGAAATGAGGAAAGGATTTGTCACATAAAATGTTTACCAACTGGTATGTATTACTATTTTTACAATTTATTAAAGGATATTAAGTGTATTAATATCATGTATTGGATATGTATTACATTTCTACACCATTTCTCTTTTTTTTTTTTTTTTTTTTTTTTTTTTTTTTTTTTTTTTTTGTTTAATCAACTGCGCCTTAACCATGTACTGTATCATGATTNTAAATTTGTATTTGTATTTGCATTCATTGTGTAAAAAGACATGGATGTAGCGTTGCTTGATATCTCTCAAACTTTGATAGGGGCCGTTTTGAACATACTATGCTCATTGTTGAAGGCTTCATGGTGACTTCAATATGAAGAACAACAATAAAAATTTTTTTTTCCATTGTTTGGTTTTCCCAAGTATTTTTTTAGAGACTTTCGTTGTTTAATATACCAGCTCGTTTTTTTCACGCTCGTATTTCATGAACACAATGGTACCGAACCGCAACGTTGACTGGGTCCCTTTAATTGTCACCTTTCAACAGTTTTCAATGTTCATTTAATATTCAAAAGCGTTAAGGTTTATACTAATATTAAGAAATTATAATTATTCTTTACAGACTGCAAATAATTACGGAAATCATGATTAGTGATTCATATTTTATAAAACTTTTAAGTGGGTGGAATCTTTCCATTATATTAATCATATCAGTTTGTACGTTTTTGTGGAAAAGATCGAGACGCCCAAAGGACCTTCCACCTGGACCTACACCTTTACCCGTGATAGGAAATTTCCCTAGCCTGTTTTCTGGTGATTTATTGAAATCAACTCGAAGGCTTAGCAAAATTTATGGAAGCATTTTTAGTTTGTCGTTAGGCCCACACTGGGCCGTTTTCATCAACGACTCAAAAATGCTTCATGAAGTATTTGTAAAACATGCTGAACATTTTTCTGGAAGACCAGATGTATTTTTCTTCAATGAAATGATTAACTTTAAGGGTAAGTAGAATTTTATTTGAAATAAAATAAATAAACTGTACTTTCGTAAGAAATGATTGAAACAAGATATGAATAAGTTTAAAAAGTATAACTAGCGATACATGTATCTCATAAAAGTACATGGCCCGCTATTTATGTTGTACAGAAAAAAAATCAAAATTAGTAAGCTATCAAAGAGAAGGAAAGTTACTTGACACTCGACTTGGATTTAAAAATTGCAATAATTATTTCACATAATTTTAATTTCAATATTTCACGAACCCCTTGTGAAATCCCATCGTGATCAACCCCAGATTTGGGTACGAAAATCACGAAAGACTTCTTAAAAATAATACTGAGTTAAAGCAAAAATGTATTCAGGGTAATTTTGAGCGAATTCTGTACGTATGAGCTGCTCTAGAAATAGTCAAGAGACTCCGACCGATAACGTGACTTGGAATGCAATATTATGATGCCTTCTTTGGGCATATCTCGGAATATTTTAATTTATCTTATTTTTTAGTATCTATTTTGTACGTTGATTTCACCATGGTACATTTGTATTTTCATTGTAAAAACTGTTGAAGCGAAAAACTAAACGGCTTAGATGAAATAAAAACTAAGTAAAATAAAATTCATGTAAAGACCGTACGCGTACGCAAACGGTCAGGACCATATGCGAATACGCATATGTACGCGTACGGTCCGACCATACGCGTATGGTTTGATTGTATGCGTATACTCATACGGTTTGGATCGAGTCAGAACCTTTAGCTGGCCGTATGGGTATCTCAAGAAATTCCTTTAATTTCGAATACATTTAAATTATGAAAAATATTTCACACATTTACAATAAGAAAGTAATAAAAATTGGTTATCAAGATATAATATATACTAAGAAATTATTTAAGGAAAGTTCCAACCTTCAGTATGAACCGCCTGAGCACTTAACTGCTTTGGATGACATAAGTGCGGCTTGAAACCATTGATTTTTTTTTAAACTTTTTCAACACATTTTGTTTTAAATGATCAAATAGAAGTACTGTTTTTTTAAGCAACTTGATGCATTTTTATTATTTTTTCATATCTGTCGTCAACTCGATATATATTTTTCATGAGGTAGGATGCTGTTTGTCCGAGGCGTTTGTTTGTTGAAATAATGGCTCTGTCACACTATAACGCATAGCACCAACGTGTGCCCACGTAGAGAAATATTTTCATACACGCTGGCAACATATGATATATATTAGTTTCTCGGAAGTTGTTTTGAACGTGTAAAGAACTCAATCAAAGCGTCCTTTTAACTAATTATTAACTAACGTATTAGCCGATGTTTTATTATTAAGTAAAAAGCAAGAAAAATTTCAAAAGGAATGTAAATAGCAACATAAGAAAAAGAAGGGAAACGGGGAATGTGTCAAAGAGACAACGACCCTAAGGGGAGCAATAACAACTCAAAGCCACCATAAGATCTTCAATGAACGGTGAGGAAACCCCACATCCAACGGTAGGTCGGAGTTGGCCCCTAAATAAAAGAGTAATCAAGTTCAGCGAAATAAGCATCTTCCTAGACTCCGATAGACATAAAGTGAACTAACTAGAAAACAGACCAGACACACAAAGGCTTAATAAATTTCCTGACTTAGGACAGGCGCAAACCTGCTGCGGCGGGGTTAAACTAGTATAAGACTGGCATTTTTTTAAAGATAAATTGTGTGATTTTTTAGGACCTATCCCTCCTTCCGTGGTTACAAATTCTTGATCTGACACTTTACAAGTCAGGCTTTGTTCACATTTATTGGCAACTGCTTGTTTAATGGACTTTTCTGCAGTCTTGGAAACAAACTTTGTAAGCTTTTGTTTGTCACCCTGCACTTTGTCTCAACACAAAATGTTTGATAAATCGTGAATATTTTGTCGTCTTTAGTTTACATTCACAACAAGAATGTCTTATATAAGGCGACCTGACCATTTATAAGCAGTTTTTGGATTTTAATCAAAATGTCTTGTTGACTAATAACACACTAAGGAACTTAATATTACGTCCCTCATTTTAAAAAAAAATGGGAACGGCTTAAGCCAAGCCGTATCTATCGCAGTGCAATAAATGCACGTTATTTAGTTGACTTTATTCGCAATTAAAGTGGCAAGGCGACTTAAATAAGCCACCATAGCATATAATAGGGCACATATAACATGTTAATCAAGTCGTGTAGTCATTAAGAAAGTTTAATTATATGCAGGATGTATTCTTCTCATGTTTCAGTCTCGTTGAAATCTCGTTTTGAAATAACATTTAAATTATGTATATTTTATATACAATAGCAATGAGTTCACAAAATTTATTTTAATCTTTAAATTGTGTCAAAAAATTATTAATTTCTATCAAGAACTTTCAGAGCAATCTCAAAGTTAAGATAAATGCCTTAATTGGCTGTTGGATTCATGTCACATTTTCACAAAATAGGGGTTGGGTTAGAAAAAGTAATTTTATGAAGAGAAATATGCACGTAAGATTTATTTTTGCTTTTTTAAAAATAGCGATATATATATTTTTGCAATAAAAAATCACAAAACAAATTAATTTTTAACCATTAGCTGTTTAAAAATTTAAGAAAATCTACATTTTTAGGGAAATATGGAAGTGCTCAAAGCATGAAAATGGAACAAAACTTTCTTACATCAACACCAACATATGATTTTGGGGGGCTGAATTTGTTCATTCCCTCTATTAACAGCTTTTCAGAAAGTATGAGAAAAAGTTTAATACTCTAAGCTAGATTTTTTCAATGAAAATTGTCAAAAAATGGACAAAAATGCCTAAAAATGAGCAAAAATGCTAAAATTGGTCACTTTCAAATATCTGTAGCAAAATTATTTGCACAGCAACCTATGAATTTTTCATTATATATTGAATTTATAAGGTAAAAACATTGCAAAAATCAAGGTTTGAAAAAAAGTTAAATACTTTAAAATTTTGGCCCTGTCAGAAGAGTACATCCTTAAAATTAAAACGACTAACGCTAAGTCGATTTATCCATCGCAGAGCACTAAAAATGCGTTATTAAGCTGCAATTGTTCTCTTATAAATAACTAAATACCAAAATTACTGTGAATTTAATTTCTGCATATGCGCATTTCGACAACTTATGTCTCTTCAGTGCAGATAAAATCTAAACGTTTGGAAGACCATAAACTCAAAGATGTTTAAAAACTGAAAGAGAACAAATAACCAATATGATCTAAATGTGAAGCCAAAATCAGCTAAGGACAGAGCTTTGCATCTTAGTTTTCAATAAAAATTTACAAAAATTTAGATATTGTAAGGTTTCAAGTAGAATCGGCTTTCGGGTCAGCACCGAAGTACTGACTACTGGGCTGGTGAATACCCTCGGGGACTAACAGTCCACCAGCAGTGGCATCGACCAAGTGGTAAGAAATAATTAAATACCAAAGTTACTGTGAATTTAATTTCTGTATATGCGCATTTCGACAACTTATGTCTCTTCAGTGCAGATAAAATCTAAACGTTTAGAAGACCATAAACTCAAAGAAGTTTAAAAACTGAAAGAGAACAAATAATCAATATGGTCTAAATGTGAAGCCAAATTCAGCTAAGGACAGAGCTTTGCATCTTAGTTTTCAATAAAAGTTTACAAAAATTTAGATATTGTAAGGTTTCAAGTAGAATCAGCTTTCGGGTCAGCACCGAAGTACTGACTTTTGGGCTGGTGAATACCCTCGGGGACTAACAGTCCACCAGCAGTGGCATCGACCCAGTGGTAAGAAATAACTAAATACCAACCAAAGTTAATGTGAATTTAATTTCTGCATATGCGCATTTCGACAACTTATGTCTCTTCAGTGCAGATAAAATCTAAACGTTTAGAAGACTATAAACTCAAAGATGTTTAAAAACTGAAAAAGAACAAATAACCAATATGATCTAAATGTGAAGCCAAAATAAGCTAAGGACAGAGCTTTGCATGAGGGAGATACTCCTTAGTTTTCAATTAAAATTTACAAAAATTTAGATATTGTAAGGTTTCAAGTAGAATCGGCTTTCGGGTCAGCACCGAAGTACTGACTACTGGGCTGGTGAATACCCTCGGGGACTAACAGTCCACCAGCAGTGGCATCGACCCAGTGGTATGGGAATTTGACTTAATTAAGTAGTCAAGGTTAACTATAAGGCGTCAAATGTGTATTAACCAAATCGAGAAGTTGCGTTATAAGGCGATAAAAGGAGGTCCATATACGCTTCCATACAACACACATCTGCCAGTAGATGCAATAATCTCCAGACTTATATTTTGTACGTAAATTATCGACGACAGGATAAGACTTACAAACCATATAGTAATATCATGCAATTTCTATGACATTTTAAATATAAACCTTGCACACAAAATTTGAAGTCTGATTATTTTCATTAGGTTTTATTTAAATGTTTGTGATAATAAAGGCAGTGAGAAGGCAATTAGCGTATAGCTTGACCGTTTGAAACATAAAAGTGATAATGGATGGTTTATAGCCCGTTAACAGCGTCGTAAAAGGGGACAAACGATTTGCACTGCGTCCATTATTCCGTCAGTCACACTCGACAATTTTTTATGTGATTAAAAAATTAAAAATAAAAACGGTCCCTATAGCCCTTTTCAAAAAATCATTTAGTCCGCCCTTCGGTTTCGGAATTTATATACAAATAAACAGTTCCGGTTATCAACCAAACACGGCAAGTGTTGTTCATCCTGAAAACAGTTTATAACACTATTCATATTTAGATTACCATGTCATTGTTCACTATGAGACTGCAGTGCACTAATTTTGTCAGAATTAAAATGTATTCAGGGTTTAAGACAACTGTACGAGTGATAACCGGAAGCGAAGCGTGTTTGTACCTGCATTTGACGGGAGAGTTCAAATCCATGAAAAGATAACAACACTTTTGAAAAGGGCCTATATGACAGATGTATCGATAGTTTGGAACACAAATCTTGAATGCTTAGTTAAAATAAATAGCTTATTCCTTTTCTTTTTTAGGAATTGTAGGATCAAGTGGCCGTCTTTGGAAGTTACAGAAAACATTTGCACTGAATGCCTTGAAACAATTTGGGGTGGGGAAGAGAAGTATGGAAACCAAAATAATGAAAGAAATCGACTTTTTTGTTGACATTTTACGCGCTGAAAAAACACAAGCTGTGTCCATTGGAAAGTACGTAAAACAAGCTGTTGGCAATGTTACATTCTCAGTTATATTTGGAAAACGATTCGACTATGATTGTAAGGAATTTTTATGGCTTACCAAAACGGTACACGACTTATTGGGAAATCCGTTTGTACCTTTCGCGAATTGGATTCCATTTATGCATAAGATTGATGCGTATATAGACGTTTTTGGGACACAAAAAGTTTTAAATCAGATACAGGAATTGAGGAAAGAAATGGCAAGAATAATCCAAGAACATGAATTAACACTGGATGTAAATGACCCTAGAGATTTCATTGATGCTTATCTTCTTGAATTTAAGAATCAGGAAAACGATCATGAAGAGTTTTCAGGTATATCAATATTGTTTATTTATTAATATAATGTCGATTTAATTTGATAGATTTTTTCACGTTAAATATTTTAGATTTTCAAGATATTGAAAGACTAAAAAAAGCTGTCCGTATTTATAAATGAAATGTACATGTTAGCGGCAATAGGTGAAATTAGGCATTAAGCTTAAATCCTAGGCCTAGTCATAAGACCTAAAGCCTCAAATTGGTTTGGCATTAGGCTTAATACCTAGGATTTAGGTCAAAGGCAAATTTTTGTTCGTAAAAATTATTCTTATTGCCTGACCAAATAGAATGATATTTTAAGCTTACTCTAAGCATAAAAGGCACGTTTATTTACACTTTTATACATAGCCACTCACTTTATGATGATATCCGTCTATTACTCTAACTTGTCCCCGATAGTTTCCAGATGATTTCAAAAAAGTATTTTTGATTTATTTCGAAACTTATAGACTAATAGTGCAATGATGAAAACTGTAGAAATGTTAAGAGATAAGGCCGTGATGAGAAACATTCTGGATTTTCATTCACTCCCACCTCAACCAATTAAAAATTTTATAATTTTTGCTCATTTTTATGATATTTTTCTTTGAAATTTAAGGCATTTTTGACATAAATGACAAAAGATAAAAATAATATTTGCCCGCCCTCCCTGAATTTTTCAAAATGTCTATGGATGGTGTTGACAGTTATAAATCTAGTAAAATTGGTTCTAAAAGACTATGGAATTAGCATAATGTTACATAATTTCAAGAAACAGTTCCGTCAATATTCATTTGGGGTATGTAGTATATCGCGGCTTTATATGGCGCATTAGCCATGGAAATAGCAAAAAATTATGTTATTCCTCTTTATTAATCATTTTGAAACACTTTTCAACGTCTTTGGGCAATTAAAAGAAAGCTGAAACTTCCCAAACTTTCATTAGGTGAGTTCACAAATGGTCCTCAAATGATTACTTTATGTATAAGCCACGCACAATATGTTGGAAAACCTATGTACAGACACAGATACGAAGTCAAGGACCAACGCGGCTATTCATATTATGTCAACATGAAAGTCCGGATTGTCAAGATATTTGTCATTTGAAAAATAGTCTTCATTTAATACACCTTAAGAGACACGGCTGGGAAACTCGATGGTCTCAACTGAATTTTACTTCCAGGAAGTTAATAAATACAAAGTGACAGACCCTGTTTTTAAAAATCGGGGAATGTCACTCCATGTAAAACTGGTCAAAGATCTAAAATATAAAAGTCTGCGTTTTAAGACAGAAATCGTGTTTATTGTTGTCAGTCGTTTAGGGGCGATTTAAAGAAAAAACTAATTTACCATTGTTACTCGAAAAAAGAAAAGGTTTTGATTGATTAGCACTTATTTTATAAATTTATATGGAGTGACATTCTTTGATTTCCTCGAACTGCACTTACTAAGTGTAAATCACAGATTTCCGGGCGCCGGTTGTTTTGTTGAGACCATCGAGTTTCCCAGCCGTGAGAGAGGAATACTTGATTAAGGAGTCAGGAACAGCAATACCGAATAGTTGCAATGATATTAGACAAGTCCATGATGTATTTCGGTTAATGGGACAAAAATACTGAATGGATGCGAACGTAGACCATGTAGTCATTGACATAGGCATTATATTGCCCAAGCCGTTCTTCTTCAATTCATCATTATTCCACTAGGTATACATCATATTTAAATCAAATTGTATTCTTTGCTTTTAGCGCAACTTTATTCTTTCTATATATACAACATCAAAACTTCACTCCTTGCTAATCGGATTATAATTAACTATGTTTTTTTCTAGAAACAACTAATTTTTATACAAGAATTTGGTTCTGTCAAACTTAAAAAAAATAATGGAAAAATAGGGTTGTTTTCATTCCCCCACAGCAAAAAAAAAACAAAGTTGTTTTCCCTTCATATTACCAGTTTTTGCAGATCAGAAAAAAATATAACCCCATCACCAAAGAATCTAGGTATGAAAAGAAAGGAAATGGGGTAAAATGTCAAGGAGACAACATCCCATATCCAGCCGTTAAAATGACCCAAAACAAAGCATGTAGGGGTCACCGTACGGTCTTCAACACAGTGAGAAACCTCACAACATATAGCAAGCCCTAAATGGCCCAAAAAAGTAAAAAAAGTGAATAAATCAGTGGAAACAAACCACACCCAATTACCCGAATATCAAGAAACTAAAATTTTATAGAAGACAAGGACAAGCCAATGACCATTATACTCCGACTTGGGACAGGCGCAAAGATTGTGGTGAAGGAAAACTCGTTTTCTGGAATCCAAATGTCTGCTGTTTCTGTTGGTGTTATTATATGATCATGTATTTGAAAATGGTAAAAAAAAATGCTTTGCTTTTCATCAAATATTTTATCGTTGCAGAAGAAAACCTTGAAATCATTTTGTTAGAATTCCTGGCAGGCAGTATAGATGCTACTTCTGCCACTATTTTATGGGCTATATTGTACTTGGTTCATAATCCTAGTATTCAGGAAAAGATGCACGGAGAAATCACAAAAGTTGTAGGAAAAGGTCGGCAGCCATTGATGGAACACAGATACGAGTTACCATATTGTGAGGCTGTCATTTGCGAGGCTCAACGCCTTGGAAATATTTCGCCATTTTCGTTATTGCATACGGCTTCACAAGACGCAATCATTGGTAAATACAGAATACCTAAAGGATCAATTGTAATTCCTCATCTAAACGCTGCAATGTATGACGAGAATCAATTCATGAATGCAGAAGAATTCAATCCGGAGAGATTTCTGAACAGTGATGGGAAAATCAAGGAACTACGTCATTCTTTTTTGCCGTTTTCCCTAGGTAAAATAATCAATCAACACTATTTTTACTTAAGCTGTATATATTTTCATATACTTTCATTTTCTTGAACTGATTAACATGTTTTCAATATGGCTCTTTTCACACAAATGAATAAACGGATATGGTGTAAATGTTCATGGGACAAATTCACTTTAAATACAGGGTAAGATAGAGTAAATGGAACAACGCTTCTATTGTTGTTCTTCATCTTGGAGTCACCATGAGGCTACACAGAGCAAACACTCCTACCTCATAGTAAGTTCAAGACGGCATTTTATATGCTCTTTTTAATTACCTGTAGGTTACTGCTTCTATGTGCTGGCTTTAAGATCTTTACTATTTTCTTGAAGAGGAGCAGATCCACACCTTTTACCAAAAAGATAAAATCGATACAACTCTTCCGCACTATGCTGAGAGGATATTTTTTAATGACCGATTGATTTTATTTTTGCTTATGGAATATACAAGCAAATGAATGCTCTTTAAGTTTCACAGACAATATTTCTAAAAGGAGAGAATGTTTTTCGTTCTTATGTGTCCTTTCTTTAAAAAAAGTATGTTAACATAAATACCCTTTAGGCAATAATAAGATAATATCATTGTTGTTGCTGTTTTTTATTTGAATCCCATTAATTCTGCATATATATGTTAAATATACTTTAATTTGTTATAAAATGATACTTTCACCAATAAGCCTTGTCGTCGATATTAAGTTTCTATAGTATAAGCACGGGAACCTCGATGTTCTCAACTAAAAATACCGGCATCCGGAAATCTGTTATTTACTTGTTAAGTGCAGTTCGAGAAATAAAAGAATGTCACTCCATAGGAATTTGTAAAATAAGTTTAAATAAATCAAAAACCCTCTTCTTTTTTTCGAATAGCAATGGTAAGTTATTTTTTTCTTTATGTCCGGATTTTAGAATCGCCCCGAAGCGGCTGGTCTCAATAAACACGATTTCTGTCTTAAAAGGTACAGGTTTATATGGTTTTAGTTATATTTTAGATCTTTGACCAGTTTTACATGAAGTGACATTCCCGTTTTGTTTTAAAACAGTGTCACTTTGTTTTAATAACTTCTTGGTAGTGAAATTCAGTTGTGACCATCGAGTTTAATTTCCCAGGCGTGTAGTACCGTACTTTTTAAGAGAAAAAAACACCTTCTTTTCATGTCTCTTACAGTAACAAAATTGCAAAAGTAACAATTTTGACTGATTAGTCCTTTCCAAAAAACAACTTTGGTAATTTCTTCTTCCTGTTTTACCTATCTAAGTTGTTACATTGCTGAAAACCAATACATGTAATGCCCTCAATTTATTTTCCATTTTTATTTAAGTCTCACAAAGAAAACGATGTGTTAACTACATGCATACTGTTACTTTATTTAGATAATGGCCGAATTGCCAATTTGGAATTAGATTTTTTTTCTAGGGAGTACTGGCCGTGTACAAATTATCGCCATTTTCATACTGTCATTTTTCATTTGATCTTCTTAAACTCGGGCTAAACTTTGAATGCGTTATATTGTAAAAAAATATCAAGTAATTCATTAACCAATCGTGTCCATTTTCAGTTTCATTGCACATGCCCAGTAATAAAGGGTGTCAAGAGGTTGTTTTTAATGATAGGACTTGATACACTGATCAAGAAAATCTGCCTGGTTTTTCTGTTGTTTCGTATGATGTATACCGCAACTGAATTTTGTTTTAGCAGATAGTTGAGAAGGTATGCAGAATAAAAATATTAAGTAGATAAAAAGCAATATTTTTCATTGTAAAACTTTTTGAATACAACCTACTGCATTGATATTAAAATTTAGATAGCTTTATCTTCGTACCCAAAAATGACCAATGGGATAACATGTAGCAGACGACATTAGGGGTCATTGTAGGTTTTACAAAATTAAGTATGACGATTCTGAACTTATAAAATGCAACATTTACAGAATATTATTTGTGACATTCCTGAACTTATGAAATATGACCTTTTCAAATTAATTGTGACCTCCCCGAATTTATGAAGTATGACTTTCCTCTTGACGCCCTCCCATAGGTTGTTCCTATTGTCATACTATAGTCATTTTAAAAAGGGTTGATTTTCTCGACAATTTTTGCGGATGTATGTACCAGTTATCGCCATCTTTCAAAATATGCATCAGCTTTTTATCAAATTCTTAAATGTACGCTTTAATCCACTAAAGTAATCCAAAAAAAGATGAACTAAAAGGGAATAAAGAATGAAGATGCAATTTTCAAACTGAAAATAGCAAGATTTTTTATCAATGCCAAATTCGCTCTATTTTGTTCACGATGACAAGTTACAGTCCAGATTCATCTAAATTTGACTATTTGAAGAGAAAGTTAAATAGTTAGCATTTATTTCTGGCAGATAAAATATAGCAGACACCCCAAGTTCTCTTTTGCGACATCACATGTAAAAAAATCTACTTTTAGTTTATTATAACACATGACCCCCAAAATAGCAATATGTATTTTAAAGGGGCTCCCAAGGGTTTTATCTCAGATTTCACTGTTTCTAAAGATTACAACAAATTCTTCAAGGAGTATTTTTTAGATATTGTTTTCACTTCTGTACATAACCGTGTAACAAAAGCCACGTGCGATCTGTTCTGTACAAAACCGTGTAACGAAAGCCACGCGCGATCTCGAAGCACGTGAAAATTGGCGATTACTTATACACGGCGATAACTCGTACTCGACCAGTAGAGGTGTTAGTTTCAGAAATTTGAATCGCTTTAAACATGCCATGTACAATGCATTGTTTTAAGCAATTTAATGTAATATTGTCAGATATACGCCCCAGGTTTGATAAAAATGATTGAGTAATTTATTTTCAAAATTTCCCATCTTGGGCAAAATATTAAGTTAAATTGTGAATTACGGTATATCTCAAGCAGTTTGTACATCGAAAACAATACTTGAATTTCGAGATAGGAACTCTCGTGTAATTGAAGGCTGAAACGATCACCTCAAATACCATTGAGACGGAGTTACTGGATTCTTGACTTATCACAATACTACATAAAACACAAATACTCATAAAATTGAAGTGTAAAAACTTAACTTAAACTAAATTTCAATTGACGAAAACAGTTAACATGCAGTAGCGCTACAACAGATTCAACAGGCGCGGATCCAGACAATTTGAAAAGTGGGGGGGGGCGTGTTCCAATAAAAATGATAGGAAATTTCGCCGAGCGGAGCAAGGCGCGAAAATTTTTGGGGTATTTTCTTAGTAAAACACCAGGATATTCATTAAAAATACATCTTTTTCCAAAAAAGGGGTTCCAACCCCCGGCCCCCCTTTGGATCCGCCAATGTTCAATGTAAACCACCCTTAGCTCAACATGTTCATAAATGTGTGATTCCCTCTCACTGTGTTGATGTTTTGATTTTTTTTTTCGTAGATTTTCAGAAATCTATTTCGGTTTAAACACGACTCAAAAGTCGCGTATTTACTATTACAAAGCACCTATTTACTTTTTCAGTTTTCATGGAAGACCGTCGAAAATTCAGTATTTTTGGCAGTGTTTTGTTTGGGTATGGGTAATATTTTTGGTATTCTAAATACTTTTTTGAACATTCATTGTATTTTTTTTTAAATAAACAATAATACCTTAACTAAAATAGGTATTTAAACTCCATTTTTTGATATGAACCATGCATCTTTCATATAAACAATGCAGAATAAATGTTTTATTCCTTTATACCGACCATTATCACAAACTTTTTTTGCGAAAACTTTGTTGGGGTAGGGAAAAGACACTTTAATTCTGGTAATTGCCTTGGACAATGCCATTTTCCTTTTGTCTCCTCTTTGATTCTCTCGATTCCGTAGCACTTAAACTTATAATTTACCTCAAATTATTTACTTAGCCCGAATTATTTACCTCGATTATAATTACTTCTACCTCATTAATTTTTATGCATATTCATTCATATGTCGTATACTTAACTTTGATCTTCTGTTATGTATCACCTAAATAGTAGATGAAGTTTACGATAAGTTTTATGTTGAAAACATTTCCCGTTCTAAGGATCGAACCTACACTACCTTTCTGTTATATCCAGGTGATCAAACAACATTATATATAAAACCTCGCGGCTACAAGTAGTTCCTGACGAATAGGTATAATTAAATATATTTAACGTGACAACAGATCGATAACTTGGGTAATTTTAAAATACGTTGTATAAATCTAATTAGTATTTATGAAATAAAAGCAAGGGCTTATAATGACTTACACTTCCTTGATAATTGTAAACAATTATCTGACACAAAATTATTATAAAAGAAAACTTTTCCGTATGTACAACACAAAAAAAGAACATTTATTTACTAATTGATATATGTAGCCTTAATAAACTGATGAATAAACATGAGTATTAGATTCGATTTTAATGGCGGGATGCCATTATTTCTTTTCATCGCATATAAATTTGTATTTTTCTTTCTTTCGACGGGTCTTTAAGTTAGTTAATGTACGTTGTGACTTCAGACATCTTGACCATCCCATTTCTTACTAAACGCCCATTCAATGAGAAACCTCGGTCATTTATATCCTAGTAAGTTATATATAGTTAAAGTGGAGATAATTTGGATTTAAATATCAAAGGCAACTGTTGATATTCTAATTAAAATTATCTCCACTTTGAACCATACAAAACTAACTTTGGACAGGGAGATAACTGACCGAGCTTTCTAATTAATTACTCTGAAACATACTTTAACTATCACATATTACACTTAGAAAAATATTAGATATACATTGTCAATAAATTTTGTTTTTATTACAATTTCTAGGGCGAAGAGTTTGTCTTGGTGAGTCTTTGGCGAGGATGGAGCTGTTTCTATTTACGACCGCTATAGTAACCAGATACAGAATAATCCCTTTGGAAGGAGAACCACCTCCTCCCATTAAAGCAAATATTGGATCGAATGTTACACCAGTAGAATTCAAAGTACGCTTTGTTGATTGGTAATGCCGAGTGGAGATAAGAAGACAAAAGGCAAAAAACCTGGATCATATGTACAAAGAAATCCTACAAGAATTTATGATATATGTATTACTTATATTGATAAATGCAAGGAAAATCAAAATATGAAACATGAATAATGCATTGCTATAGTAATATTGCACTTAATTGGGAAAACTCTTTTTGTTATTATATTGGTATCGTTAAATCATATTTTATTTTTATTTTTTTTTAATCATGAAAATATTATTTCCTAATGTGTAAATTTTAACAAACAATTATGTATTTTTATACAAAATGGTAAAAATAATATATGAAAATTACCAGTTTTCCTCAATGTAGGTAATTTGTTTTTGTTTTAGTTATAATGTATGTATAATTTTCACTTATTTTAATAACTTCACTTAGACCTAAACAAAACTGTTGTTTTGGGTAATATAGTCAGGTAGGGATGGTATTTTTGATATTATTTTACATTGTTGCAATTGGAGGACATTTCTGATTTTAACATTTCTTGTTGTAAAATAGGCAAAACAATTAGGGTAGGCATACAATTTTAGGTAGGGTCTAGTTATCCTAAACACACAGCAATTGTTTAGGCCTTATACTCATTTTGCCTTAGTTGCATAATTTTTATAAATTAAATATTCTCATTGTGCTTAACTTGATAACTTATTGACACTGAATAAGAAAGCAAGTTAAGGTGGTAGACCTTGGTTAAGGGACATAACTCTTAAAAATCACATGTATGTTTGTTTGAACCATTTTTATAAATACAATTCAAAGCTTCTAAATAACATAGATGATTTTAAGTCTTTTTCACATAAATGCTTAAAAGGCATTGATAAAATTGCTTGGTTCAAACACCTTACTAATTTTTAGAGTTATCTCCCTTAACCAAGGTCTACTACCTAAGATAATATTTTGTGTTTGGATTAGGGTTTGTTTAGAGACGGGAAAAGGAGTACGAAACAAAACAAAAACAATGTTTCACATATAAGTGAAAAAACGGTTTTATTTCAAGAATCATTATCATACATAACATTTTAGTAACAGTTATTGTAGTAATGACTGAAAGAGGTGAATGGGCACATCAATTTATTACATTGCAATATATAAAGCACTACTAGTTATTAAATGAAATTATAAAAGATGACATTACTTTAAATTCAGTTTGCCATTGAGCATGTAAGGTGCAGCATTAACAAACTGCGCAAAAGTCATTTTCGCAGTCATAAGATTGTTAAGGTATTACATATATTCCTGTGCTTCTCCATAACTCGGTTCTTGCACGTCGGAGTTTCGCAGTAATGTAATGTAAATGGTGAATAAAAGGATATGGAGTAAATGCACATGAGACAAAGTCTCTACAAATACATGGCAAAAAACAAGCAAAGGAACAACGCTTTTATTGTTATTCTTCATCTTGAAGTCACCATGAGGCCTTCAACAATGAGCTTTGCTCATACCTCATAGTAAGTTCAAGACGGCCCCTAGCACCGGTGTAAGCGGAATTCTTTGCTAATTGTCGAGCAATGCTACATCCATGTCTTTCTTGGTCATGGGTGCGGGATTGTCAACAAACATCAATTAAACTGACAAAGTGCTCTTACAATCACTGTCATCCTTTGCCCGACAAAAGCACTATTGTCTCAAGCTAGTGGACAACTACAACACACAGACAAACACAGGGCACTCATCAAGTCGAATGTAAGAAAACTTAGCGTTATAAAATAGTGAGATGTGGGCACCCAGACCTCATTTGTTGCTCTCTGTCAGCTATTCCACATTTTCGGTTTATTGATTTCCAAATGTTTTAATTTGATATGACATAATTTGTCGAAATGCGCATATGCAGAAACTATATTCACAGTAACTTCGGTATTTTGTTAATTACTGCAAATTCGTTCTTAAAAATGTCATCGCTGTTGCAGATGTTATGGTGTCTGGTACCAAATAACCAAATACCAATATTACTGTAAATATAGATTCTACAGATGGCCTTTTCGACCATGTCATTTCAGTGCATATCAAAACGTTTGGAAGTCAACTCTCTGCTTCAATTTCCAATGCCAGCCCTTCAGGTGCTTATTAGGTTTTAGTCCTCACGTTAATTTCAAGTTGTTGGTTATTGGATGCTTCCTTTTTACAGTGTTCGATTCGATCTCAGTTTTATAGTCGTCTCTCAGTATTGAATAAGCTGATATTCTGTTGAAGTTAACCCTCAAAATGTATTGCTTGTCTAGTGGTTGTCAGGGATGGTAGTGTCTTTTTGTGTGATAATTTAGAATGATGATTTGGTCGTGTTAGCTTTGGCGTATTGACAGCTTTACCACTGGTCTGGGCATTCCATACAGAATATCTGAGCTTAATTATCTCTTTGGTGTTAAAGCTTTTTGTCATTGAATTAAATGAGAAAAAATGTTTACTAATGGAAAAAAGAAAATGTGCACTGCTTTCATAAAATTTAAAAAGAATACATATTAAATCAAAACCTCTGATATTCAAGACCAAATGCTTCTTCTCTACAAAGAAATGACCCCTAAACATTTTGCAGCTGAAAAAACGTTGAATTGACCAATCATAGCACTTATTGCCGAAAATTGAATTAACAAAATCAGAAGCCAGTATGACAAGCAGTTTTATCGATGCGTTTTGCGATTCATTGACTAACGATTGAAGTTAATGTTCAGAAAAACAAGCGAGACGTCTTTTCCAAGATTGTAATCAGCTGTGAACCCACTTCCGGTAAAGAAACAGACAGATTCAGTCGATGCAAATTTCCGTCCTTTTAGTGCCATAAATTTGCATTTGATGAAAATTCAAAAGAAATTCAGCATGTTTGCATTTTTATGGTTCAAGTTGTCAAAGAATATGCTTGATACTTGTGTTAAGCCCCAGTTGTCTTGTAAGGTCAAATGTTGACCGTGTTTCAAATCAAATAATTGTTGTTTTTGCTGATCCCTTGCTACAATTTAGGGTTTTAAAACAATTGAATTTTTGTGGTCGCATTTAAGGTGTGTGGTCGCAAAACAAGGCAACATTCTTCAATTAATCTTTTGATGCATGAAACCTACTGCACATGTCAGGAAGCCGGCTATTTGGGTTTTCACTTTATGTGTTTATGACCGACCTGAAATCCGAGTTTTTATGGATCCAGAATGCTTGAAATTGTTGAAAATGTGTCCATTAGTACGGTTTCTTTTCGAAATACAACAAAAAAAGTTTTCTGGCGTCATTTTTTCCATATTCGGAAACCAACACTCAAAATGCGCCAAATTCTGGCCTTTTTCAACACTCTAATTAGTCAGACGAGGTATTCTTAATGGTTGAGAAGGTGTTTCTGACTTTTTAAAGGTCAAACCATTCCGATTACACAGACACAAAATGTCGGAAGCATTTGACCTTGACACTTAGCGTTTTTTCTTTGCACAGTTTCCTTTTTCCGTAAGGATATATTAGAAAATACAAATATTCATTTTCTATATTTAAACATATGGATATAAAACGGAGTAAACGAAAACTAAATCAAATTAAATAATCTAGCTCTTTATCCTTTTCTGTATAAATCCCACTTTGGTATTTTGTCATTTTTAATAAACAATGAAAGAATATGAAATAAATACACACGAGACAAAGTCTCTTTACATAGATGGTTAAAACCAATCAAAAGATCAACGCTTTATTGTTGTTCTTCATCTTGATGTCAGATTAATGTCTTCAATCATATCAATACTTCTTAGAAAAGTTTTAGACGGCCTCCAGCACCGGTTTGATCATAATTCATTGCTCATTGTTACATAATTCAATTTTTAATTTATTTATTAGCAACTTTATGCCCAATTATACGCTGATGGCTACAAAATTAATAAAGTACACAAATACATAAACAAACATGATCAACTAACCCCTGTCCTCAGTGCAATTGACTGTTTTGAAAAAAGTACCTAGCAATTGTACTTGTTCTTTTGTATCTGGGTTTAGAAATATTTTTTTTTGAGTTTTGAGGTTGAAGTTTCAAAAGTTTCAAAATTAAAATTTGAAAAGAACTGAGGACTTATAGTTTGGTTTTTGTACATACTAAAACAAAATGTGCCTCATCTTAAACTTTTTTCTGAAAATAAAAATACTAGTTTCTGACAATTGTTAAAATCATTAAATGCAGATTAATTTGAAATAAAAGTTTTTAGTCCTTCTTGCAAGTGTGGCTTGCTATATGAGGACGTCATACATTGTTAATTTTTGACTGGAGTTTGTCTCTCCTGCAGTGTGGATTCCGTAAAAAGATTCCCCGTGAGAGAGATGTATGCTCTATATACATTTCAGTTATGGTGTACTTGTTCTTGAGAGAATCTCTCATATGGATACGCAATCACACTTTCACATTTTGACTTTTTTTAATTTTTTTAATCTAATATTGTATTCTGACCACCTGTTTATTGTGCCCACATCTCATGATTTTATTATGCCATGTTTTCTTACAATTTTGCCCTGAGTGCCCTGTGGTAGTCGTCTTCTATCGTCTTTTTGTCGGGTAATGGATGACTGCGATTGTTTGAACACTTTGCCAGTTAAGTTTATGTTTGTTGACGATCCCGCTTCCATGGATTATTAGGTTGAAAAGCATGGATGTAGCGTTGCTCGACAATTAGCAATGAATTCCGCTCAAACCGGTGCTAGGGGCCGTCTTGAACTTGCTATGATGTATGAGGAAAACTCATTGTTGAAGGCCTCATGGTGACTTCAAGATG
>MJUU01072671.1:63803-94709 GCA_002080025.1 Modiolus philippinarum
TCCAGTGTACCAGACAGTTCAGTGATCTGAATGTAGAAAATTATCGGAATATTGAGACACTTCTCTTTGGCAAAGATAATTTAACATTGCAGACAAATTTGAGTCAAGGACATATAATATAAGTCCTTGTCTGAGTGTATTTGAACAAATCTTTTAATATATAAAAATACTAAAGGATGAGTTAGGTGAGTCATGATCAATGTTTATAAAATTCAATTCAAAAGAAGTGACTTTAACATATTCTTTTAAAGATTTCATCATATAATATGCACTGAAGAGACATAAGTTGTCGAAATTCGCTTATGCAGAAAGTAAATTCACAGTAACTTCGGTATTTAGTTATCTGTTTAAGGTTTTATTTGGCAAAAGGCAAAATGATAAATGGGACCGCTGTTTGCTTATGTGATGGACATTGTTTTTTTTATTATTTTTGTTGGTGGTTTTATAACAGGTCAAGTTCAGTATTAATTATAGTTTTGTGTATTCCTCGATATATAAAGCGCTCGGTAAATTATGGTAGTTTACCCTGGGTACGTTGCTGGAAACTATAGTGTGGCGGGCAGTTTGATTGGTTGATTAAGGGGGAAACAGTAGTAGATCCCAAGTGGGTAATTGGAGGGAAAATCCCTTTTTGATGTGAAACATATTCTTTTAAAGACCTCATCATATAATCTGTTAAAGATTTCATTTGGCAAAAGTCAAAATGGTGAATGGGACCGCTGTTTCCTTATGTAATGTTTTTTTTTTTTTTTTTTTTTTTTTTTTGTAGGTAGTTTTATAACAGGTGAAGTTCAGTGTTAATTATGGTTTTGTCTATAAATCCCTTTTTGATGTTAGTTAATTGACCCGGCGTTAGTGACTTCGTTCAGTTTCTATAAGAGGAACCAACCTTACCCCTAACAAGATAAATGCAGTGGACAGATTGATCCAACAGAGAGATCCAACTGCGTCACTTAATGTCAGGTACCGAGGACAAGTTCGGACCGGTACAGATTGATCAAGGACAAATTATTCCTGAAGTTCAAGCTGTCCAGGACAAGTTGTACCAAGGAAAGCTTGTTCAGAGGACAATATGTACCAGGACAAACTGTCCCGAACGTTGGGAGTATTGTAGGTTGAATTTTAAATATATATTAAACATATATGATAATAGTTAGTGATCAGCCTTCAGAAAGTTCGTTGTGTCAATTATTTTAAGTGTTTTATTGATTTTTATGCATCAGAGTAATTGAAAAGAAGTTCGTTTATATATTTTAGTTTGATGTTTAACAATTAAATGAACAGCTTGAATCCGGGCATATTTTTACCTCCTGCACGTTACGGTGGAAGCGATGGGAATTGAGTTGCTCTTTTCATAAATTGCAATTTTGATCTATATTGTTGTCTACACTGTTTTTTGTAAAAGATGCCTAGTATAAGCAACAAAATAGACAGTGAATATTGTTCACCTCTCGTTGAAGACCCTCAGGCGACATCAAGATGTAGACAGGAATAAAAGCCCTGTCCTTGGTAAACTGCAGTTTTCTTTTACTCCATATCCTTTCATATTTTTCTAAGTATTACAAAACAAATAGAGCAGATACAAAATACTTTATGTAAAGAACGAGACTTCACAGCTTCAACGCCGACACAAAATGAGGGTGCACAACCCAAATATTTTGGCACAAAGCGTTTTGCCATGTCATCGAACAGAGGGTCAGTTTCTTCCCATGACCCGCCGTTTATACAGCCTGATCTGATTGGTCATGGTCCTGAAATTGTGTAACTTTTTCGCGGTTGAAATGCCCTTTCTCCCAAAGATAATGGATATAACAGTTTGACGGACAAAACTCCTTTCATAAAGGCAACACAAAATAAAAGTACTGACAGCACGGTGAGCAGACCTGAAGCCATAAGAAAATAAAATTCTCTAAATATGACGGAAATACACCCTTGGAATGACTATTTGTCCAACTTTGAGATGTGTCCGCTGGTCAATAATTGGTCGGAAGAGCAGAAAGGTCTATATTTGGCCGTTTCCTTAATTGCTCCATTTTGGTTATGTGTTCTCTATCAGCCTTTACACGTTTTTCGATTAGCATACTTCCAAATGCACCGATGAAACATAAGTTGTCGAAATGACCATATGCAGAAAATAAGATAAAAGTAATTGGATATTTTGCTTTTTATTACCATTGGGCCGATGCCTCTGCTAGTGGACTGTTAGTCCCCGGGGGTATTCTTTTACCCACTAGTCAGTACTTCGCTGCTGACCCCACAACCGACTTTATTGGAACTTGCAACATTTTACAAAATTTTGTTTAAAACTAAGGAGTATCTCCCTCATACATAGCTCTGTCCTTAGCCGAATTTTTGCTTTTCTATTTAGACCATTTTGGTTATTTGTACTCATTCTTTACACATTTTTCGATTAATAGACTTCCAAATGTTTTGGTTTGATCTGCACTGATTAGACATAAGCATATGCAGAAAATAAATTAACAGTTTTTTCCGTATTTTGCCTTTTTTATTTTCTTTACTTTTTATTTATTTATTTATTTTATTTATTTATTTTTTTTTTGGACCGGCGCAGCCTGTACTAGGAGATTTTACCAGTTCACTATTTAGTCATGATTCTAGACGAGAGGTTTGCACCGAGCAGCCAAAACGAAATGTACAGGGTATAGTTTAATCCAAAGGTATTGAATGGCGCAATTAAGTTAATTGTAGAGCTGGAAGCTTACAACAAGACTGAAAGCAAAGTCAGACAGGACAGAGGTATCTAAGACAGACAATAACTGAAGACGAACAAGTAAGCTCCACAAAAGATGACATGGGTAAACCCAAATGGACGTAAACCATGGTAAAAATGTAAATGATTTGGCTACTGAAATTAAAAAGCTAAAAATGCCAGACAGTTGAGGCGTCATTCAAAAAAATAATTACAGTGTCCCAATAAGGACAAATAGTAAGGTAAAGGGTTCAAATGGGTGTTATAATTGTGGGGAACTGGGCAACTACGCCAGAAATTGTCCAAAGTGTGCCAGAAAGGTTAGCGTACACAAAAATACACTTCCCATAACACAAAAAGATTCCACTGGTAAAACGGAAAAGGACAGGTCGGTGTTGACAATCAGAGACAAATAAACTGAAAAAAAGTTCAGTGTTCCCTATTTTCGATGATGCCGGAATGTGTGTGACTTTGAAAGTAAAAAATAAAATGTTAAGTTGTGGATACAAGCGCTATGCTGACCTTGATTCTACCAAAATATATAGCAAGATGCATGACAAAGAGACGCCTGTATTACAAACAGTACAGACCAGTATTAAGTCAGTTTGCAGTAAAGAGTTGGACCCTACAGTATGTTCAGACTGACATTTAACAATACAAATGTGCTATCAGAGCCTGCAGTAACTTACCTACATGCTGATGGGATTATAGGCTTAGACTTAACAGGAAACAATTGTTTGATAGACATGACAAATGGGACATTGACTATTAATGATCCCAGTTTCAATTAATTTTTGAAGGTTCACTTGGCTATTTTAGGTTGCTTCGGAGTCTGTCAAAATACCCTCGATGACAGAAATTGTGATGTATGGGCATATTTGCGTGCCTGAGGGACGAAGGTCCCATGAAAGAGACGCCCTAGTAGAAGGTGACGGTGATGTTGGAAGTTAAATCTTTTAACGACAAGGGCGCTTGTTAAAGGCGGTGAAACGCTACCCTCCTCTACGATTTATGAATTTGATGCAAGAAGCTCAAATTATGTACCCCGGAACGACAAATTGGAGAGCTTTGCATTGACAAAATGTTACAAAATAAAATTATAGATCCCTCAATTAACCCATGGGCTGCGGAAATAGTCATGGTAAAGAAAAAGGAAGGTACATACCGTGTTTGCATAGAGTATAGGCGGCTGAATAGTGTAACTGTAAAGGATGCTTATCCCCTGCCTCCTATTGACGAGTCCTTAGACTATTTGGCTGGAAATGAATGGAACAGTACCTTAGACAACTTCTTGGGGTACTGACAGATGGAAATACACAAAAACGATAACACAAGACAGCGTTTGCAACTAGACAGGTCCGTTCCAGTTTCCAGTTATACCCTTTGGTTTGTGCTGTGCAGCCCAGAGAACGATTGATGGAAACAGTGCCGGTTGAGCTTCTGTTTTAAATTTATTTGGTTTTTGGTTTATCTTGTTGACATTCTTATCTTTGGTAAGACTCTGGACGAAATGTTCGAAAATCTAACAAAAGTATTTGAAAAACAAAAATAAGCAGTGTTAAGGGTAAAAAGTGCACCATGTGTGCCAACCAGGTTAAATTCCTTGGTTACATAGTCTCAAAAGACGGGTATGCTACAGATCCAAATAAAATTAGCGTTATTAGAAATTGGCCTGTGCCCACAAATACCACTGATTTATGCCCATTCGTGGGTTTGTGTTGTTACTATAGGCGTTACGTCAAGAGCTTTGCCTCAATCGGAAAGTGTTTAAACAGATTACTAGGAAAAGAAAATATGTTCACTTTGACATAAGACTGTCAAGAATCATTTGACAAAAAGACAGTGTTATCACAGACATTTTAAATAGCTTTTGAATATGGATTTCCTTTGTTTTGGTTCTAGTGCTGCTGATGAGGAATTAATTTTCGAAATGGCCATACATCTCATTAAAATTATTGCAGTTGGAGTTAACATATGTGTTATGGTCTTATGTTCATTTACTCCATATCCTTTCGTAAAATATCCCATATTGACACATCCTGTTTTTATAAAGCAGCTTATTTTAGATACGGACGCAAGTAATCATTCTATAGGGAATGTATTGTCGCCAGTCTTATACGATGGTAATGGACATGTTGTTTCCTACGCCAGCCGCGCTCTGTCTAAGACTGAGCGAAAATATTGCATGAACAATTCAGAAGTAAACTTCGTAATCCTTATTTACATGGCAAGCCGTTTTTCAAAAGTTCGTTGAAGTGGTTGATTAAATTTAAAAACCCCGAGAGTTAGCTAGCCCGGTAGCTAAAGGTTTCAAGCGAATATGTCAGCAACTAAATACCGAAGTTACTGTGATTTTTTTTCTTGCATATGCGCAGATGATGTAACAACCAGACCTAGGATTCCGTGTGTTCGAGAACAACAATACAAGAGAAGTACGGAAGTTAAAGCTCCACATATTGATCAGCAGAACAAGCACACCATAGGAGAAGGGGACTGTCTTGAAAGAGTTCCAGAATCAGTAGTGGATGAAGAAAAACCTAGAACTAATGGACATTCTGTGTCGTCTGATGTTGGACAAACGAGAAAAATTGAGATGGTGGAGAGTGGAACACAGGAAGGTGTTTACAGAAACGACATGTACAGCGGGATACAAGAAATTAAAGATAATGGAAGATAAGGACACAGTTGACATCTCAACCTTGTACATAGTGTAAAATAAAAATACCAAGTCGTTGACTTATATCTTAGTCAATTTCAAAGATAACAAAAAAAGCTTTTTGCCTTTTGCTCCGGATTTCTCGTTCGGGACGCAGTGATGATGAAGAGTGGGTAATGTACTGGATATTGGTTAACTGATTATTTTTTATGTGGTTTTATTCTAGGTCAAGTTCAGAGTTAAAGTTTTGTGTTTTCCTTGATATATAAAGCGCCCGGTTGATACGTTAGAAACTGTAGTTTGGCGGGAAGTTTGATTGGTTGAGTCTACATAAGGATGACTAAAAGGAAACTGTAATAGATCCGAACTAAGGGATCATCCCTTTTTGATGTTAGTTAATTGACCTGGCTAAGGGAATAAATTAAGTTGCGGCGTCAGTTACTTCGTTCAGTTTCTACAAACTGAACGAACTCATTATTTTATTCATGAGCATATCTCTGCTGAGTCAGGGATATGTTCAGCCGTTGTTACTTTCGTCCCTTCATACATTCTATGGCCGTCACCACGACATCCACGTCTTCTCGGATTTGACATTACCGGTTTTTACTTTACCCTGGATTGACCCACTGACAGTGTGACGGGTGCTGTAAACAGAGAAGGACATGCTTAACCTTCCGGACCATCTGATGTCGCTCTCAGTTTTCACGAGAGTTCACACTGTCAGTGCTTTAGTTTTCAGTGTTGTCTTGTTAAAGTTTAGTTTTGTCTTCGTCAGTGATGTTTGTGGTACCGAAGTGTCCTTGTCCATGTTTGAATACTAAAGTGATTACAAAAGCTTTTCAAAATTTCACCTTGGTACTGTTTGAGGGTTAGAGAAGTAACATGTACCATGGATCTCAATTGGTTTTGTCTCAGGGTTAGAAAATGATAATAACCAATCAGTAATCCTAACAGATCTTTCAAAACATATGTCTCACTGATCGGGTGATGGGTGCTGTATACAGAGCAGGACATGCTTACCCTTCCGGAGCACCTGATGTCACTCTGTTTTTTGAGAGTTCACGCTGTTAGTGCTTTAGTTTTTTGTGTTGTATATATAATGTTCGCGTGTTTTGTGGGCATGTGGTGTCTTTGGTCTTCCGTCTTCTGGTGTTCTTGCTTTTGTCTTGTCTCTGGGCTTTGATTTATGTAATCTTGTGCTTTGTTCCTTCGGTATTCTACTGCCGTTGTTTTACGGAACCAATGCAAGCTGTCCATAGGACAGGTGTATCAGAAAAAACTGTCCACGAATGTTGAAAGTATTGTATATGGAACAGTAAATATTTGTTAAATATATATGATAAAAGTCAGTGATTAATCTTTAATAGGGGGTCCCAATACATATTCCAGAACGTTCTGTCAATTTTTTTAGTGTTTTATTTATTTTTATGCCTGTTTTATCAGTCCGTGTATATATATTAGTTCGTTGTTTAACAATTAAATGAACAAGTTTAATCTGGGGATATATCCCGTGAAGAACCAGCATTGTATTTTGTACGTCCTGCACGCTACATTTATAAATGTATCGGACCCCTCCGACTTGAATACAAAAACTGATAATAGTAACAAAATCTGATGTTGGTTTTTGTTACCTTTATGTTGCTGACCGCTGTAGATGTCTATATCTTATGCTAATACAGAAGGTATAATTGTATAACCTGGTCAATTATTTGCAACGTATATCTAAGCGAACCCCCTTTAAGCCATGAAAACTTGATCTGGAAACATCAAAACTTGCAACAGATATCAATTTTTTTCCCTTGTAAGGAGGATCCAAAACCTGAACCAGAGGCTCCCAGGAGCCTGTATCGCTCACCTGGCTTTCAGTTGCCACAATCAAGGTAACATTGTAAGTTATACAGTTGATCTTCAGTTTCTCAAACTTTCGTAGCTCAAACACCTCCAATATCTTGAACTGTTTTAAAAGTCTGATCATGTTTTACTATGTTTCTTTGTTGGGCTTTTTTGACAAAAAAGTTCTTGCTAAGGACCACTTTCGACACCAGTTTTGAAGTCGAGATGTCATTTTGTTAATGGCAGTCAACAAACATTTTTCAACATCGGTATTGAAGTCGAAACATCAATATCTACTTGGAAATCAAATTTCATAGAAATCGGACAATGTAGAATTTTCCCGCTTTTTTTGGCGGCCATTTTAAAAATGACGGTCAACAAACAATTTTTAACATCAGTTTTGAATTTATGACATCAAGACCGATTTGGAAACCAAATGTCATTGAAATCGGACATTGTTGAATTTTCCCGCCTTTTTTGTGCCATTTTGAAAATGGCAGTCAACAAACAATTTTCAACACCGGTTTTGAAGTCGCAACATCAATATCTATTTGGAAACCAAATTTCATTGAAATCGGACAATGTTGAATTTTCCCGCCTTTTTTGGCGGCCATTTTGAAAATAGCGGTCAAGGAACAATTTTCAACATCAGTTTTGAAGGCACCACAGCATGGCAAACATTTCATCAATTTACACTTAACCTTCATCTTCTATAGTTTTGGAAAAAAAAAGATGAAATATACGAAAATTTTTAAAATTCGGTGAAAAAAGGGCAATAACTCCTACAAGGGTTTATGGATTTTCTTCAAAATTTCAGGGTGGGTAGATCTTGATATGCTGAACATTTTTGCAATTTAAAGTTGACCTCTATCTGTTATGGTTTTTCAAATAAAAAATGAAATAAATTAAAATTTTGAAAATTTTATGGAAAAGGGGCAATAACTCCAAGACGGGTTTTCAGATTTTCTTCAAAATTGCAGGGCGGGTAGATCTTGCCATGCTGATTATTTTTACTTCCGTCAGATTTTTGATATCTGTAACGTGCAAAATACAGCAATTTACCCCTACGTTCTATTTTTAGTAACAACAGCCATGTTGTTTGACCCTCGGACTAATCGAACACAATTTTGAAACTGCATACCCTGGTGGTGATTCAGGCCAAGTTTGGTTACAATTCGCCCAGCAGTTTCAGAGGAGAAGATTTTTGAAAATGTTGGACGGACGGACGACGGACGCAAAGTGATGGCAAAAGCTCACTAGGCCTTTTAGGCCAGGTGAGCTAAAAAGGACTCTCGCGCAAGATATCTTTGTCCACCCGACATATGCTTGAGTAAACATCATGTTCGACTAAACTTTTTGAATATGATTCCATTATCACATAGTTATAGGTGTTGAAATTTTCAAATTTTTGTTCTTGTTTTGTTGTCATGGTTGTGGTTGCAAAAACATCCAAATATTATGGCATATATAGAATTAGCACAGAAGGAACATATTGTTAACATTTACTTTTTACCAATTTAGGGGTTTCAAAATACATGTATTTGCAAAGATGAGACAAAACGCCAGAAGTTCTCACCTTACGTCTTAATGGCGTTCTACAACTTATGTGTATTTTACGTCTAGGCAACGCACCTATCGACAAGGTCGTGCACACGTTTTGACGGAAATCCAATCTTATCATATCCGTGACAATTAAACCTCTCTAATGTTTTTCGAAAAACTGCTATTTTGTTGTTTTAGTTGTTGTATTATCGCTGGGTCAATTCCGTGTTTGATTGACTGTTGGTCCCTTGGATAATACTTGCCAAAATATTAAAAACATCGATACTGCCCGGAAATCGAAAAATTGAGGAAAAATTACAATATCTAAAAAAATGGGAATCTGTTCTTCTCTAATATAAGGGTTTCATTAAGCTCATTGAGTTCGTTTGCTCTCTTTTTGCTATAACATACATTAGTTTTGATTTGTGGTTTGTAAAAATGTTTGGTCTTCAATTGCACCTGCATTCGCATTCTATCTAAATGAGGGTACAAGTCAAGACCGTTGTGGTCAACGATTTTCCGATGGTTCGGTACATGGTTTGTCTTTTTACCCTTTAATTTCGACTCCGAACAAATCTGTTTGGTTATTGCCCTGGTCGCTGTAAAGAGATATAAATTGCTAAAATAGTCATCGGCCATTTTTTATGAATGAGCAGTAAGCTTGAATTATGAGCTCAAGCTTTCTGTTGTTTCGGTAAGTGGTAAGATGACCGACTAATTGAGTTCTCGATAAATTACCAATCAGAACTGCTTTTTATTAGTTAAACATGTTTGGTGGTCATGTTTATATATTTCAGTCAGATTTTCGGACTTCTCTGGTTTTATGCATTTAAAAGCTTAATTACTTTTTGCCCGGTGACCCTATATTTTTTCAATAATTTCATTTTTTACATCTTTTGGAGCATTCTGACAAAATTTAATTCAATTGGTGTTTATTTTGTCACATTCAATATTGGAAAAACATTCGTCATGTTAAACCTATGAAAAATGCAGAGGAGTTCAGTTTCCCGCCATTTTTCAAACACTTGAATCTCAATAATTACATCTGTAACCTATTAATTTTTTCACTTAAATTACTTCTCTTACAATTTTCTAACAAAAATCACATTTAATCGGAATCATTGATACTTCAAAGTTGACCAGCTAACATCCTTAACAACATAATCCCTGACGAAAAATCACAAGTAGCATTACGTCACAATAAAAAGTTTGTAAAAAGGATTGGGCCTTTGCTTCTGCACTAAAAGTTTCGGTACACTGAAATACATATATTCTACTGAAGAAAAAGCTACATACATTCGATCAAAATCAAAGATAGGTATATCTTTCAATCATGCAAGAAATCGAAAGTCTACTTATCCTCTTGTTTTGATGTGCATCATTCGAGAAAGGACGGAATCTCTTTCATGCATCAAAGATAACCCAATCTTTGATCTTATCACATTTAAGAAACTATTCCAATTGTTCAAAGTAAGTAAGAAACGATGGCCAGCCTAAGAACGAATAATCCAAGGACAATGGTAACACGGGAAACACGAAGAAACAAAGACATAACGTAAGTGCGGCACAAAAAAAGAAAAATGAAGACATACATACAAAGACGAACAACACGGACTCAATAAAAAAATCATGGCCGAGATCAGGTGCACTGCTAGAGTAAGCTTTTCCTACTTCTTAAAAGGCACTCGTTGTATTGAACATGTGAATTCCGGTAGTAAAGTCAAGTGAAGTAGAGGAAAAGACAACTTTAGCTGTAAAAGGGCAGGATCTGTTCTCATCTTGGAAACAGATATCCAATAATGATACTACCGGTTCAAGATCTAAATACCTCTATAGGATGACTTCAAATTATGTGTAACAAACTGTGTTTAAGGTGGCTCACTCATCACGTTTTTGAATTTGTGTCAGATTTCGGAACTCCTCTGGTTTTCTCCAGTTCAATGGCTTAAAGGATTTGCACACGAACCCCCACTTTTTTCACGAACGTCTTCTTTATTTCAAATTAGGACACCTGTCAAATGTTCTTAAAATTCTTTGTATAACTTACTAGCTTTCAGACAAACACTAGTCCTGATGTTAAATTAAAGGAAGATCTAGTGAAGTCCGTTTCCCGCCAATTTTTAATGTTCTTCTATCTCCGTTGAAAGCGCACGGACCTATATATTTCTTTCTACAATTTCATTGAGTCTACAAAACTTGATCAATTCAAATAGGTTTCAAGAAATCCTTGATATAAACAACATCAGGAGTGAGCCTCCTTAAGTAGACTGTGATCAAGGTAGTCATTGTATCGACCGTATAGCTCATTGTTGAAGGCCTCATTGTGACTTCAAGATGAAGAACAACAATAAAAGCGTTGTTCCATTGCTCGTTTTCCCACGTATTTCTGGAGATTTTATCTCATTTGCTTTTACTCCATATCCTTTCATTGCTTACTTGAGTTGTTCCATTGCTTGTTTTCCCACGTATTTCTGGAGATTTTGTCTAATCTGCTTTTACTCCACATCCTTTCATTGCTTACTTGAGTTGTTCCATTGCTCGTTTTCCCACGTATTTCTGGAGATTTTGTCTCATTTGCTTTTACTCCATATCCTTTCATTGCTTACTTGAGTATGGAAAGAGATGGGAGACGAACACTTCGTAAGCTGGTGCTGTTGGAATGTTGCTACACAGAAAAGAGAAGTTTACTAGTGGAAGTCATCGTGTTTGACATAAAGCCTAGTTTGTAGTGAACTTCTATTGTCAATTTTAATTCGGCTGAAATGTCTGTGGTATTTTTAACTTAGAGCTCTTCAGGATAGTTAAAATGGAGAAAATTATAGCAGCAATGGTTGATAAGTTACGAAAATAATACATCTTTATTACTCAAGCTCAAATTAAACGATTAAGCTAGTTTTTATCAATATTTTGAAGAAGCATTTCGATGAATTCAGTCTTATATGCGTGGAGGATTGGAAGGTAAAAAATAATCCTAGTCCATCATTATTCGTATTTTCTCGTTCTAGTACTGACGGTAATCAATATCGTTGTAATCACCTTCGTAGCAAAACATTTGGTAATTCCCGTATTCCACTGGTCTATCAAATCCTAGGGTTTGCATAATACCATCCGTAAAAATATCCCCTACATTGTTTCTAACTGTTATTTCCATTGTTATCCTCGAATCTTCTTTTACATCTAATGCTTTAACATGGAGAAAGAGATGTTCATCTAAGCACTTATTAAAATTTCTAAAAATGTTCAAATTGTACAGAACTCCTCTATGTGTGTAGGAAAAGGTTCCAATGGAAAGCAAAGCAAGGTCGTTCTTATCCAAGTTTGAACCAATGATGAATGTCCTCGAGTCCATAAGAAGTGGAATGTTTTCTACCATAGGTTTGTAAGGATTCCATAGGTTAATAATTCTTCCATCAGGAAATAACGAACGACAAAGGTTGTTCGAACGAAAGACAAATGCTATATCTTCTCTGTCAAGATGTTTTGAGTTTTGTATTCTATATCTTGATGATTGTAAAGACTTCGTGATGATTCTTCCTCTTGACATGTAGGGATGAATAGCCTGCAAAATATTGAAATAAAAATTTGAATGCCTTCAACTGTATAGTATATTTACAAATTACTATGAAATATATCTGTATAATGAATGATTGATGTTGTTTTGTTGTTTGTCTAAGATATATTTCATGTATCAAAGCGGCCATCTTCACTTGATACTCTCGGTTAGGGAAGGAATGAGAAGCATTTTGTAAACTGAATTCTGATTGGTCATTTCGAGCCATTAGAACCCATGTAACCCTTACAAGCCTAGGCTTCCTAGAGTTTGATTCTTCAATGAGGTAATAAATTTGACCAACCGGATTGTGGTATTCACAAAAATTTTTATTAGGGTCACATTCTTCTGGTATTAGGATCAAACCAGAGTCTTTTGCCAGGTTGTATTCGTTTGAGACTTGAAGTCGGCCGTGTATATTAGGTCAAAATATATATTGCTTAAAAGGCGTTAATAATCAGTTTTATATAGGTAGATGTACAGCATAAGGCCTATAAAATATAATGTCACAATGAATAGCGTCAAGGTGAATGTTAAATTTTCTACGGCATAAGACTTTAAGTTTTATCTGATTTCTGAATTGTTTATTTACGTGGTCAGTTATTTATTTTCACAGTTATTCAATAGCATCACCGTGGCAAATCTTTTGTAAAGTTACACAGTGTAAATTGGAAATGCAGTTTTTCTCCTTTCAAGTTCCCCAGGGAGAAACGCAAACACGTGAACGCAAATCACGAAATCAAGAAGGCGAAAACGCGAAATCGAAAACGCCAAAATTGCGAAATTGAAGACACGAAAACGGAAAATAACCTTCGCTCCGTCTTTAATGTTTTTGAGTTTTCATACTGTAAAACTGGTGCTTGGGTTTTAAACACATTTGAAACATGTTTAGCCCTTACCTTGTTTAGGACTGTGTTGAATTCCTTAGCACGTTATGGCTGAAACAAGTTTAGTGCTAAACACTTTAAGGATCTAAACGTGTTAGAGGTGAAAATCATCTTGGTTTATCACATTCTTAGCATATTCTAACCACCTAAATTCTTTCTAAACGTGTTGAGAGCTATACGCGTTTAGACAATTCAAATGAAGAGTTGTACGCGTAGAGGGCGCTGCAATCTTTCTTTGTTTGGTTTTGAAAAGTGAAAGGTGGCTATAAGCAATGCAGAAGAAGGGAATATGTTGCTACATAATAGATTTATTTTATTTTAACGGTATGTATACGACATTATTTTGATATTTATATAAAAGTTTGGTGATTCAATTCATTCCGTGTAAACAATGCACTTTAATTGCCTGTTATACTGGTGTTATTACTTTTTGTTACAATTTCAAAGAAAGATAAGAAGGGAATTTTTTTTTTCACAACGTTCAACGAATTTAAATTCTATTTTCGCATTCACATTTGCATAATTTATTACATTTTGTTTTGTTTATTTTCTTTTTATGTCTTTCAGGTTTCTCAGGCTAAAGCAACACCAAAAAGACGAATTTTGAAATATTAAGTAATTAACAAAAAATAGCAAAAACCAAATAACAAAAAAGCCACATCCCATAAACAACCCTAAACACTTTCTAAACATGTTTAGATTCTAAACACCTTCTAAACGCGTTTACGCTTTTTGTCGTTAAAAAAGAGGTACAAAATTGCGCTAAGCAAATTAGGATCCAAACTCAAGCTTAAGAGTGCACCTATTTGCCTTTTCGCATATAAGCGTTTTCGGATTTTTGCGTCACACTTTTATGATTTCGCGTTTTCTCGCTTTTGCGTTTTCATGTTTCCGTGTTTTCGTGTTTTCGTCTAGCAAATTAAAATCTACCGCATTCACAAATGTTGCCATCTCAAAATGTTATCTTTATAATTTTCATTCGAAAATGATGTATATTTTTTATAAATTCATAATCTGTAGAGATCATGTCACGTGGGACAAATGGGTCAAAGCAATTTCATTATTTTTCCATTGACAGATTAATCTTTCTCTCTTACTTCATTTTTTTTTCCCGTAAATTAATTTCTGTAATTTTAATCTTGTTGACTTTTTTCTATTTATAAAGTTTATAACGCTTGCTTTTATTTTTGGGGTCTTGGTTTTGAGGGTCCGGGGTAATTTCTGGTAATGGAACAGAATAATCAAAGTACAGAAACAATGAAAGAAAATAAAGTTTCATGTCTTATCATGAAAGAGACAATTAAAAGAAATCGATCATCTCGGGACTAAGTGAAACAGAATCTTGAATTAAAGTTCGGACCGAAACTTTAAATTTTTCCACAAGGGACTATAATCTATTAAAGAATTTTTTTAATGGTCGTATGAGACGAAATGTTTTAATTTGAAGCCTTGATTAATAAGGCGGTTACGGAGATAACTGTGTCTAATGATAAAGTCTGTATAAATTGTACTATAGCTCTCGCGTAACGAATCAACTGTGAAACATCGACTCCGTAAGCAGGAGAAGCTTGAATATTACTCCCCATGTTAGGGAAATTGATAATTTTCAAATCAAAATTGTCCCTTTGTCGTGAATTTTAGTATTGAGATGACCAGTTTCGACAAATTCGAGATCTAAGTCCAAAAAAGATGTAGGTCTATTGGTTTTTATCGTTTACTCATCTCTAGTTCTGGTGGATATATTAATGGTATCCATTTAACAAAAGATGCGTTATTAATGGTAAGAACATCATCAATATATCTATAAGTTAGATTGAAGGACTTAGCAATCTTAAATTTTATGATCTTTTACGAGTCCTTGAAGAAAATCGGTCTCATAAGAATATCAAAACAAGTCTGCGAGCAGAGGAGCACAATTAGTATCCATTGGTACAGTGAACTTGCTGTTGGTAAATAATGATAAGTAGCACCTCTAAATGTGACAAATATATTTATTTATCAATTAGAAAATCAATCATACTGCAAACCTGTTTTTCATCGTAGAATACAGTTCCTGTTAAATTTGTTTTTGAACAAAATGTTGATTTATAACCTAAAACAACAAATGTTTTGGAATCGGTAGAGGCTTTTTGCATGATACCTTTGATTCGTGATTTTAGTTTATTATGAGGAAGTGTGGTATACAGTGGGGGGAAATCAAATGTTTTCAGAGACTATATTTGAGAAAATGAACGGGGTTTGAAGATTTTCCAATAAATCCTTCGAGTCTTTAAGTATCCACATGTGATTTATGTCACTTCGGGGATGAATAGTTTCACAGTATGCTTGATGCCGTTTTTTGGCTGCAGACAAAATGATTTATTTGATTCCTAACATTGTGCAATTTTATATCAATTACTTTTTATCAATGATTTTTTTAAATATAGATAATAGGAATAAACATATATAATTTTGACTATTGCAAGTAGAGTACTTAGTGTTATTCGAAGTGTTTGAACAAAAATAAAATATCTCAACATCTTTAACCCATACCTTTTTAAAAATAAATTTTACAACAAGAACTTTTCATCAATGCTGTAATGAAGATATATTTTAAGCGAATACACTTAATGAATATAATTGGAATATTACATATGGAGTAATAATTGATCTTCGAAGTGTTGTAAAGACTCCTCGAATGAATAGAAATTGAATAACATCGAGAATAAACATGTCGCAAATTAAAGTGTTACGCAAACCATCATGTAAATATTCTATGGTCACACCTTGTGTTATTAACATTTTTCTGCTTGTTAATAGCCGAGGTGTTTTTTTATCTCCTTTACATGTTTCATATCGCTAGTGTCTTCGGTATTTGACAAATCATACGTGCCTTTCTTACCCTTGGTTTTTGTCCCTGCGTCAAACACCACTCCCTGTAATGATATATCTGTAAATAATCTATGAACCATCATGTAAATATTTTATAGTCAAATCTTATGTTGGTAACGTTTTTTCTCTTTGTTAACAGTCGTAGTATTTTTTTATATCATTGACTATTTTCACATTGCTAGTGAATTTCACTTTTTATCTTTGTTATTTGCCTTTCGTAACATTCATTATGACGCTTGTGATGGAATTTGTCCCAGAGTCAAACGCCACTCTATGTCATGATATATGTTAGTAATCTACAACTGTAACGAGTTGAACTACTTTGGTGGCACAGCACAAATGGGAACACGGGTTAAATACAAAAAATGAAGATAAGGAACAGACATTTATCTGTCTTTCTTCATATAAAAGACATTTTCTTTAAATTTTAATTAATCTGTATTTCAGTTAATGAAATTTAATTAAGCTCATTTATATAATCAGTCCTGTGTGGAAAATTTGAAATTTCGACCCGTTATGTCTTTTTTTTCCTTCGTACTGGAATGACATTTTTCTTTTACTCTCTAATACCTTTCAATAGCAATTGCTGTCGATTTGCTACAGGATACTACCGCAATAGAGGGGAAGGTCTGCCGCGCAATTAAACCAATTTAACCCACCATTTCTTTTGAAATGACTGTAACAAGTCAGGACAATTGCGTTTGACAATTTAAGCCAGTGGTTTTCCAAATGGTTGACCATTGAAACGTGAATGATTTTTTTTAATTGTTAGTTACTAAATAAATGTAAATGCTTGGCGTTTATAACAAATAAATACAATCGGATCAAATTGTGATTTTTGTTCAATGAAATAGGCAGAAATGTTCACAGGAAAAGGATTTATAACAAGCATAGTCAACTTCGTAAACAGCAGCTAGATGTTGAGCCAAAACAAACGTCTAAGAGCTGGAGCCCCTGGAAAGTGTAACAACATGCATTTGAATGTGATTTCGGTACGACATAATGCGGACGGTAAAAATGCTGCAAATTTAAGATTTAGCAAACGGTTTAATACCAAAATCTATACAAAGTAATAAAATGACTTATGATTAAGAAAATACAAGGATGACACACATTTTGGACTGAGAACTTTGCTAGTTTATCTCATTCGACATTATTTAATTTTTAACTGTTCAACCCAAAACCTTTTTGAGCTTAAATTACATGACAGCTTTTAAGCAATCTTATTGCATTACCAAAATGAATAAAGACCGAAAAAGTAAGACGAAGACGAATAAAGAAAAATCTCTGTTCAAATCAACAGCAGATACATTTTAAATGAATTATCACAAATTGCACAATAGTTCCCCTGCAAAGCTTTTGAATTCAATACATGTCACGGATGTTACGTCACATTGTTAATACATTTATCTTGTAATCGGAATATATTCGCCTTACGTTCCTCTTACCAATTTTCAAAAGTTCAAATCTAATCTTCTATCGTAATATAATATTTACTTCACAGTAATGTGAAATAAAAGACATCTGGCCTTATTTTGTTTAAACAGACATATAAAGCTAGAGATTGAAAGGTTGTATAATATTCCAACATAATAAAGGAATAATCAGAAGACATGGAAGCGCTATAACAGTACAGCATACTCTTTTCACTCTCTTTCTGATTTTTCCTATTCACATATAATTTCATTTGATTTCGAATACTATTTTAAAAAGTGTAGATGGTGCTCATTTAGAAAGCCGTTTAGAATGATTCTAGAATTAACTGCATATATTTTATTATCTAAATAATATTTGTTACATCATATGTTGTATATTTTTGGCTTTTACAAATTCAAGATAAAGAACTTTTGTTCTATTGCTTGGTTTCACCATGTAGAGACTTTTCTCATGTGCATTTACTCAATATCCTTCCATTGTTTATTTAAAACTGGAGGTTATCTCTCCAGTAGTGTTGAGTCCATAAAAAGATCTCCGTGCGAGAGATGCATCCTCATGGTGACTTCAAGATGAAGGACAACAATAAAAGCGTTGTTCCTTTGCTTGTTTTTACCATGTATTTGTAGAGACTTTGTCTCATGTGCATTTACTCCATATCCTTTTATTCACCATGTTCATATACATTTCAGTTATCTAACGACATAGACCTTATTCTCGAAATTTTACAGTCAAGATAACAGTCAACAACTACAACGGCCTAAAACTGCCAAATTCTCCCTTTTATATACCCCGTTTAACTATAGTACTATAAACATACGAATAAAACCAAATAGAGGTAGGCTACTAGCTCTATGACCACTATCTTGAAAAAAGATAACAAATGTTACAAAAGGTAATTAAGAATGATTGGTCAAAGAGTGCTCGCCGCTTAACTGCCGGCTAGCTCAAGGAACATAGTATGTCACACTACGGAAGAAAAATCAAACTAAAACTTTCCCGAAGAATTTGGTAAAGAGTTGTCATATATTTCAGTAGACATCGGCAGTATCAGTGAGAGTCCAGTATATGTGTAAACTCTTCAGGTCATTGAAATCTAAATCCAGTTCAACGGATTGACATAGAATATCCCTTCGATATCCACTATTGCGTAAAGAGTTTAAGTTACGTCCCAATTTCACTGGATTTTTTCATCAGTTTCGTGCGTTTTTTAACAACATTTCCGTAATTTCGAGGAGGAGAAATGTCCTTTGTAATAAGTTGTTTGCAAGTCACACCATACTTAGATATCACATGTTCATATCTTCAATAAAACTTCTTAAAAGTATCTAATAATTTATGAAATCTGTAACCCTATTGTAAAAGCTTAGATGTGAGAGTAAGATTACGCGCTCATTTAAATCGTCAAGGATAGAACAAACGAGTGCGAATCGTATCAGATGAGATATGTATACACGTAGGATGGAGCTAGAGAAACGTCACCGTCAAGAAAAGAGAAATTAGCAATAGTGAAATCGAAATCATCCCTTTTATTATAAATTTTATTTTTTATTTTACCAAAGTCAATGGTGATACTAAGATCTACTGTACAAAAGAGCAGTATTTACAATAATTGTTTGTTTTATTTAGTTTCCGTTCTTGTGGACAAATGAAGTCGACATAATCTAAAAAGTTGGGATTGTCAATAGTAAGGATATCGTCAATGTACCTGCTGTTATCATTGAAAATTGAAATAAGTTTATCACTGTTTGATAAAGTTCCATTTTGAATTTTTTCATGAAGTCCAGTCCGTAACAGAACAGAAAAAGATCTGCAATGAATGGTGCACAATAAGTACCCATGACATGTTTATAAACAAATATGCCAAAATGAACGTAGATATTGTCTAGCATAAAATTCAGTGCCTAAATCACCACATGTCCAGGAGCAATGATTGTTATATGTAATATTTGGAGAAAAATCCTTGATTTTTGTTACAGCAAATGAACTGAAGACCAGAAAATTTAAAAGATCATTTAATAAGTTGTCCCAATTTGGATTTAATCAGTTTATGCGGAAGGGTTGTATAAAGTGTAGTAAGATCATAACTGTCAGCAGATGAAACTGATATATTTATAGATTGTAATTTGTCTAAAAGTTACACTTTAAAAGTAATTTACACCAGAGTTTTAATATATTTCTCACAATATTTTATCACTAACTCTTTAATGCAAGTAAGTGCACTGGTTAAATAGATGGACAAATTTGCAGTACATGTAGAACAATTACTCGAAGCCTAAATAAAACGATGTTTGTAGGGATTTTTGTGAAGCTTAGGAATCCAGTACATAGTAGGTAAGGCGTTATTTTTAGGTAAAATTTTGGGCGTTTTTGTATCTTTGAAGTGTTGTTTGGACCTGAGTGTTTTCTCGCCACAATCTGTACGTTCAAAGTTGCTTGATTTTGGCTAATTCGTTTTGTTGGACATCTATATAGTATTTTTTTTCAAATGAGTGCAACGTTGTTTGAAGCTTTGTCCACAGGTGCAAACACACATTTTTTCACCAAGTTCTCTCAGTGTCGACTTAAATCTATTTCCAGACAGCTTAGGAAGTGACCCATAATAATTATCTTTAAAAATATAAAAATTTATTTTGTTGGTGACCTTACTAATAATTTTATCTTTTACCATATGCATTCTTTATATAAAAATACCCTTAAAAATCAAAATTCACCCAAAATGTTGTCCGATTTTACTAAAAATTGAAATTTGAGCATGTTCAAATTTAGCCCGAATTGTTTTTCTTTCTTTCTATTTTTTCTCAAAATTGAAGAAGTTTTCTTTGGTTAATTTCAGTCTTGAGTATCAAAATCATTCAAACTTAAGTTATCGAACGACATGGTGTTTATTTTCAAAGTGTGTTTTCTTATATAAAAATTAAATTTTCTCATAAATTGTTTTCTGATTTTAAGCAAAATTAAAAGCGACCTTCCTTTGGTCATGTCCAACTTTTTTTTTAAAAATCATCAAAATCCATGAAGGCAATCTTGAGATATCATACGACATGAAAAATGCTGACGAACAGACAAGAAAGACAGATGGACGCCCTAATAGATTTTCTGTTAACTAAGGGCATAGCAAATATACATTATAATTTGTCTCTGTTTCCCCCTTTTTTTGTTTCTTGTGTTGCCCTTGTCCTTGGATTGTTCGCTTTTGGATTGACGGTTCGGTTCTCACTTACTTTACATAACATGGATACATTACATTATATTATCAGCAAATTAAAAAAGGATAAAATTGATAAAACTTTGATAAACTTCTATACTACATGATAGGGCACACATTTTAACAGTACTTGCAAACTAATATAATTTACATTCCACTAAGAGTTAATCATCACTTACTTTTATAGTTTCGCCAACCAAACATGTTGAAAGCAATAGGTATACAATTTTGCATGATGATAAGCATTAACACGAAGTATAATGGTACTTTCTAGCTTTTGAATAAATAATCGGAAATCCGATTTTGGCAACCAAAATTAAAACGATTCCTTCAGTGTGAGAATACCGGTTTCATCAATAACTATAATTTGGAACATTGTGAGTTCAAATTCGCTACCAGATCATTTTAGAGAGTAAATGTGGTACAACATTACATAATTGTTAATTTTGGGCTTTAATGAATTTTTTTAACGGATCTGGAACTTGTCCAAATTTAATCAAAGTAAGACCAAGTGTTTTTTCCCAAAAAATGAAAAAAAAACAACCCAGAAGCTTCCATATTCCCTAAAATGTTCAAAACCGACTAAATTGATAATTCTTGGTTAAAACTTACAGATCCGGATAGATATGATTCGCAATAATGGAAAACGATTTTTCTGAGAATTAAAATCTTTGAAAAAATCAACAATTTTTTTTCCGAAATCCCACCAAAATATGTTCAAAAGAAGAAACTGGAAACAGAGGAAATAATTATTTGGACATTTTGACAGTCTCTGAATCCAGTAAAGCCTTACCTGGGTGAAAAAGACGGGCACTGGGGCGTTGTTCTGAAATGACAACAAGAACTCAGATTTCAAAATTTTAAGATTATCAAAATTCTTACTCTTAAGTTTTCAAATTGATGCCCGTCTTAAAAATGGTCTTAACCAGGACAGAACCTTAAATTGATGGCAAAATTCAGCAAAAACATTGTTTCGTCACATTAGTGAAAATCCATCTGTTAAAATGTCGTAAAATTCAATTATCACCACTGTATTCAAACATTACTTCGTATATTTACAACTGTCATCTTAAACACAAATAGGAATGTTAATGGATGTTTTACCTTTTTATCAACAATAACAACAATGACCTTCAATCAAATTCATGCATTGAACTGGGGCTTATTTTTCTGGTCAAAGCTATCACATTTTGTCACTAAACTGGGTTGTGCATAATTTTATAACTTTTCACATAAAGACAACAATATGAAGCATGATCAGAGTTTGATATCTAAATATCAAAATTATCTCATTCATTGTGTTTGAACTAAAACCTCTTACCTCAATACAACTTCAGAAATGATGATCATGTAAAAAGTAAAGTGATTCTTAACTTTTGGCAGACTGTATATTTCGCCTACTGAATACGTTTCTTTTTCCTTTAATAATTTAGTAATTACAAATGATTAAGAAGTGAAACTCATCACCGATTGATTGTCCACTTAAAACACTTTCTATTTAAGAATATAAGACCACCACCCCATTTCTGTAAGAATTCGTAAAGTAAATGCCAATTTAATCTTTGTCTAATAATTGTCTAAACCAAATTCTTTTTGAAAGAATAAAAAAATTGTTCTTGTTATGAATTTTCATTGTCATAGAATGTAGTGATAGAACGACCGATAAAAGTTTAACAAGATATGTTTTATCCCAATTAATGACAACCACAGGGCACTCATCGAGTTAAAAGTAAGCAACAAAACTTAGCGTAATAAAATTATGATATGTGGGTACAATAAACAATCGGTCAGAATAACAATTTAAGGTTACAAAAAAATGAAAAAAAAACATAAATTTGAAAATATAATATACCATCTATATGAGAAATTCTCTCTAGAACAAGTACACCATAACTGAAATGTATATAGAGCATTCATCTCTCGCGCGGGAAATTTTTTTAAGGACTCCACACTGCAGGAGAGACAAACTCCAGTCTAAAATAAGCAATGAAGAGTAATGGTGTAAATGAAAGTGAGAGTATCTGTATTCATATATTCGTTTATTCCTGAAAGAGATGTTTAAACTTTGCTTGACGATCTTTCATTAGCATGCAAATTTCACAGGGGAACGGTGTATCCGTTTATCATTTCTCATTACTGGCTCTCTTTTGCCCATTACCATAGAGAATACATAATTGATTTTTAAGAGCTTGTTTCGGGAAACGGGTTAAGATAAGACTTGTTTTTGTTTCCAAATACCTTTAATTGATATTTCTTTTGAATTTGTTATAGTTTATACAGTAGTGCCTCCATTATAAGGTCCCTCCCTAATGAGACCGCCTCTTTTATGTGGCCACATTTCTCATGCATTAATCATTTGTAATGCATTTTGACCTCCCAATAAAGACCGCCTCCCCGATCTAACCATAGACCACCCTTTTCATGTTTTAAATGAATGTACTGCCTCCCAATAAAGACCACTTTTTCTAATACTTGTACTATTTTTCATGATCAGTGAAATTTTCTCTTTCCTGAAAAAAGTATGTTAATAATTAATAAAAAGTAAGTAAGATGATGCATATGTAAATCATGTTAAATGTGAGAAAAAAAAAATTAATGAAAATTAAGAAGTGTTATTTCATGTTTTGTTTATGTTTTGCTTTGTTTTGTTTTTTGTTTTTTTTATTGAAAAAAAAACAATCAAACCATACATGAATTGACAAGCCCAATAGCGATTATTAATGCAATTGTCATTTTATATATTGTAAAAGTTATGTTTAACACCTATAATTACCCCAATAATAATCACAATAGATGGTGATTAATCTTCTGTCCTAAATTAATTTACCCCGAAGAGTATTATCAATTAGATGCGTCAGAAATTCAAGGAAACATTTGATTAAAAGTAAAAAAATGTAGATGTCTTTAAATGTATAACCAGTTCTTGTCATAATTTAAAGAAAAACGCGAAGAGTTAACAGAATTAAACTATGATACTGTTATTGCGGCCATAAATGCTTATAATAATTGATTTAAAATCCATTCTTGTGAACCCATCTTAGTTTGATACCTCCCAAATCAGACCACCTCCATTATAAGACCACATCCTCTTTGCAGCAGGGGTGATCTTATAATGGAGGGACTACTGTATTGTATAATGCATGTTATTAATCAATTAATAAAATATGTTTACATTAAGAGCTCGTTTGAGCACATTAAATGCTTATCACATGTATCAAAGGCTTTTCAGTAAGCCTTTCAGGTTTGTCGGGCCTCTATGACGATTATTATATAATCATCTGAAAAAAGACAACAACACCAACATTCCCAACGTACTGGGTCTAATAGAAGATTTAAGTGAACAGTACACGAATTCAAAACACAACTAGAATACTCACAAGTCAGAAAGGGCCCCGCCCCCTTGCATGTCCCAAAAACCTGTTTGCGGAATTTCATAGAAATCATAAAACAATATTTTGGGGGAAAAAAATAACTAAATCCTAAGTTATTGTAAATTTAGTTTCTGTATATGGCCGTTTTGACAACTTATGTCTAATCTGTTCAGATCAAATCAAAACATTTAAAAAATATAAAGGTCATGTCAAGTTATCATACGAAAGCGCTAATTCTCAAAAAATGAGTTTTTTGTTCCCCAAAATGTTTTATGAATCTCCTTAAAATCATTACGGGCCTTCTTTTGATCAAGTTCAACACTGTGCATAAAACTTATAAAAATATGTGAAGGTCATTTCAAGCTACCATGCAACATAGAGCTTATTCTAAAAATATGCTGTTTTTCATATAAAAACTATGTTTTCCCCAAAAAATGTACTCTGATTTTCCTCAAAAACAAAAGGGAGCTTCCTTTGGTTAAGACCAACCTTGTTTATCAAAATCATATAAATCCTTTAAGGCAATCTTAATTTATTGTACAACATAGAGCTAATTCTCAAAATATGCACTTTTTCATATAAAAACTAATTTTTCCCTCAAAATTGTTTTCAAATTTTCCTCAAAAATGAAAGGGAGCTTCCTTTAGTCAAGTTAAACTCTGAGTATCAAAATCATTAAAATCCCTGAAGGCAATTTTAAGTTATTATACGACATAGAGCTAATTCTCAAAATATGCACTTTTGCATATAAAAACTAAGTTTTCTCCCAAAAATCATTTTCCTAATTTTCTTAAAAAACGAAATGGAGCTTCCTTTGGACAAGTTCAACCTTGAGTATCAAAATCATGGAAATCCCTGGTGGCAATCTTAAGTTATCATACGACATAGAGCTAATTCTCAAAATATGCACTTTTGCATATAAAAACAAAGTTTTTCCCCAAAAATCATTTTCCTATTTTTCAAAAAAAAACTAAAGGGAGCTTGCTTTGGTCAAGTTCAACCTTGAGTATCAAAACCATTACAATACCTGCAGGCAATCTTAATTTATCATACGACATAGAGCTAATTCTCAAAATATGCACTTATATAAAAAAGTTTTTTCCCAAAAATCATTTTCCGATTTTCCTCAAAAACGAAAGGGAGCTTCCTTTGGTCATTTTCAATTTGAGTACAAAAATCCGTGCAGGCAATCTTGAGTTATCGGAAATAGGTTTCATTCATTAAGAAATTTAAGAAAATAGCATTTCAAAATGTAAAGTAAGTTCCAAGGTATTCAAAATTTTTATTCCATATCTCTTTACAACATTTTAATAACCAAGGGTGAGCTTTGAATCTGTTGCTGGATTTACGGAAACACAGAAATTATGCAAGGGGATAATTCGATAAAAGAATTTAACACAGACATTACTAGAGAAATTATCATTTCGCAATTTATCTCTCTTATTTTAATGGTGACCCCTAATTTTTATTTTTTATATGTAAATTATATAAGAATTTGAAAACACATTCAAAGCATGAACAAAATCTATAATAGACTTTTCAAGTTTTGCTTTCATATAATCATTTTACCTATCATTTCTTTGTAAAATCCTAAAATTTTCAATTTCAGTTTTTGCGCTTAAATGCACGGTGACCCCCAAATTTTATTTTATATTTTGAACAATAATACAATAATGTTTCTACACAGAAAATTTCACAAATTCTATAATAGGAAAATAATACCCAGCAGACACCTTAAGCCAGCAGCTCTGTAAATTCTCTAATATTATCCTCAAAAATCGCAGGTTTATCATAATTTATGATCAAAATTGGACAAATTAACTACTCCTTTTCCCTTTTTTTCAAAACACGGTTTTTAAGTAGACAATGTTATCGTTCATTCAGTTTGAAATTAATGTTCATTATAACTTGTCTTAGAAATGAGGAGATGTCGTTGTTAATAATTCGTCCATTTTTTCATCTTTACATTATCTTAAGAAGAAAACCATATTCAAACGTACTCAAAGTTCATCATTGCAACATAACAGATCGGGGCAACTTATGTCTTTTGAAACGCCTGTTCCAGGTCAATAGAAAAAATGAAAAGATATGGAGTGAATGTACATGTGAAAAAAAAAGCACACGATACATAGAAAGGACAGGGTTTCTATTCCTGTGCACATCTCAATGTCGACTGAGGGTCTTTAACCAGAGGTGAACAATATTCACCCCCTCAAGAAGGCCCCTAGCGTGCACTTAAGCGGCATTCTTGACAAAAATCATATCAAGGCCACTCCCTTGCTCCCCACCCGCCAACTTGGGCGATGCTCGGGGTTATCCAGGTGAAAGCACCAGGGTTACAAGAAGAGAATAAAAATGTTGAGCAACATCTATCGCAGCTGAAATATGTCATTGAAGCAACACATGTCGGGAGCGGCCAATGAGGAAAAAATTAAAACCAGGCAATGTATGCCTACAAATATTTGTCATTAAGTAACCCGACGAAAGATAAAAATAAAGACAAAACAACATCGATAGACGACACGGATCACATCGAAATAAATGTAAGCAAACCTTGCAGTGTCACTTGGGTTGAAAGGGCAAAAATAGTCGTGTGCACAGATTATAGCATTTTAGTAAAAACAATGAAAATATTGAACAGCCAAATTGAAAAAATAAACGAATTAGTAAACGTTTGAGAAATTCTCACACGGACAAACACGCCATAATTGTAATATTATAAGAGCATACACCTCAAGGGAGACATTCTACGGACACTACGCAGCACGAGAGACAAACTCTGCAGCAAACAGGAAAAATGAAAGGATATGGAGTTGGAGTGAATGTACATATGCGGTTAAAAATTCTTACGATAATTTTGCACATGTTACGTCTATTGCCTCTTGACTTTGGCTCCTCTTGACAGTTCTGTTCGTTAATTTTGTCATGTTCGTTAATTTTGTCATCACACCCATTAACTCATATATTATACTTATGGTCTGGACAAAGTTGTTTCTGGAAGACTAGAACCAAAAATAGAAAAACACTTATACATTAAATAAGAAAAAGAAGGGAAACGGGGAATGTGTCAAAGAGACAACGACCCTAAGGGGAGCAATAACAACTCAAAGCCACCATAAGATCTTCAATGAACGGTGAGGAAACCCCACACCCAACGGTAGGTCGGAGTTGGCCCCTAAATCAAAGAGTGATCAAGTTCAGCGAAATAAGCATCTTCCTAGACTCCGATAGACATAAAGTGAACTAACTAGAAAACAAACAAGACACACAAAGGCTTAATAAATTTCCTGACTTAGGACAGGCGCAAACCTACATTAAGAGACCAACCTGTTTTAAGAGACCACTTTAAATTTACACTTCGTTTAAATAGCATTTGTAACTGACCTCTTTTATGAGACCAACTGTCTTTTTCCTACTCCTTTGATTGGTCTCTTAAAACAGATTTTACTGTATTTCTAAATGACATTTGACATAACATTAACTTCCTTGTAGGAATAAATATTGTTTAATATGTTCACAATCAATCAAACAAAATATTTTGAGGCGAAAATGAAAAAATTAAAGAGCAAGAAAGTATGTGACGAAAAAAAAACACTTCGTTAAAAGGTGGCTACAAATTATTCTTGAAAGGCTAAAAAAATAATTGATTTGAAATATATATATCTTCATCATCCAAAGGGGATACTTTGTAGCATTAGGTTAAATGTTTATGTTCAAACCGTAACAATAAAATTGCGCCTTATTTTTACATTAAACTTGTTTTGTTCTGAAAATGTATCGATAAGAAGTGGATATTGGGGTTATTCAAATAAAAGGAGCTTCCCTGTGCAGTATACTTGGCTAGACACATACATGTATGAACAATACATACCGATAAAAAGCCAGGCCACAATGGCATTACCTTTTTGTCAAAATTCGATGTTAATGTGACACAATATAAGTTCCATAATAATGTTTGTTCCAAATACAAAAAATAAGACATTTAATACAATTTATGACTTCCATTGAGGTCACATAAGAATCTATCATTCAAAGAGAAATAGTATTTATTTCTGTTATTTTGGACACAGACACATCATATCTCTCAATGATATCATGGTGACGGCCATAGAATTTCTACAGGGATGCAAGAAACAAAGGCTGAACAAATTCCTGATTTATTAGTTTTTTGGAAAGAATTATTGTTGTATTTTAAAAAATCACTGTATAAACTTTGTGCTCGACAGTAACGAATCAACTGTGAAATATAAACTCCATAGGATGGAGAGGTATATATATTGTTGCTTAGGAAGGGACAGTTTACAATTTGAAAGTTAAAATCATCAATATATTTCAAATGTCCATCTTCGCTAATGTATATCAAAAGATGTAAGTAAGAAGCTGGAGTAGGTGTGTCAATAGTCTCTTTAATTAATTTCAAGCTCATTGGGATAGATTTGGCGTAAATATTCCCTAATTTTTGGATTATTAAGAGAAAGTACATCATCGATGTAGCAGAAGATCAAATTAAAGGACTGGGCTAAATGTTTTTGTTTTTTCTGTGTGAGCTTTGGAAAGAGTAAAGGAAAGGGTCGGCTAAAAGTGGCACAGAGGTAGTTCAGAGGGGAAACCCGATTGTCTAATATTTTGATTACGTCATTCTCGGTGTACTTCTTGTTAGACTCAGTGGGGTTCTTAAAAGGAATGTTTTATCTCTGTTATTAAACAAATATCTGCGTTCTCCCATTATAGTGCAGAAACACTGATGTATCAATTCAGAAATTATAGATTTTTAATTCATTGTGTAGCAGAGTAGTATCAAGAGTAGAAAAATAAAAGGCTGTGGGTGAGGATAGCTGTTGAAGGAGCTCTTTAGAATTATAAGAATCCACATCTGACTGACACCGCTCCCGGAGTAGACTTTATCACAGTAACTTTTCAGGCCATCTCTGACTGTGGTCATTAAGTAATGAGGCGCTAAGATGGATGCTTTGTAGTACATCTGGAAGACCCTGCAATAAATCTTATGGATTCTTATGAATATTTTAAGCGTTTGTAGTTTGATTATTCCGTTTGCCATCGGTGCAGTTATCGCTGTTAAAGTGGACATTGTTGGGTGTCTATCATTTTGTACCGATTTTTCAGAATAGATAAATATAATTGCAAAATTTATTTTATTTCCGTCCTATCACGACATTCTCCCAGAAAAAAAGACCAAAGTTAATGAATTCCGAAATACCCTCGCTCTTTTTTCACTGGTGAAATCAATTCCTGATTGATCATTTATTGATGACCAGTTTATGATCGATTCTTAATTACTCATTTATTGTTGCGAGGAAACTTTCTTGCGAAGGAGGATGAGCAGACGTCTTGTAACATTGTTTAGATTTTGAAACATAAATGTAGTATATTCAATAAAATTTATGATAGACATAAATAAATCGAAGTATTATCACTGATTAGAAACTAATTGGTGTTTATCCGATGTTCACTCTCACTTGACCATTATTGGTGATGACAGTGATGTTATCAAAAAAATATTTTATAATACTAGGAAGAATAAGGCTGATGATAAATTAGACTAAATATTTGTTTCATTTTCGTACCAACCAGTTGTTGAAAGGTAATTCTTGCAGTTGTAATACAAGATTAATGCCCAGACCATTGTTAAATAGAGTTACTGTGGGCTGGTGGGCAACGTTTAACTCCCCTTCCCCCCGCACCCATCTCTTTCTGAGTTTTCTTAAAACAAATGGAAAAAAATATTAGAAAACAACATATATAAAGCACATCAATGATACGTAATTAAGATCCTGCATAAGTTTCCTGCTGTTCTGATCAATGGTCGATGAGGCGTTGTGGATACCAGTTGTTCTTCTTATGGTTTGCAATGATCTAAAAGATTTAAAATGGCAAAAGTCCAAAACATGTCAAAATATGGAAAAAAAGGAATTATTTTGAAAAAACGTAGTGCACATCTACATAAATTTCATGCAATTCCAATCCATGGCTTAAGAGGAGTAGTGGATACCAGGTAGTAACCATATGGTTTGCATCAAGCTAAAATGAAAAAGTCCAAAACATGTAAAAAATCTGGAAACATGGAGTTATTAAGGAAACAAGGTGTGTTTGTGAAACACTACATATGCCCCCAGATTCTACAGTAAAATATATGAAAATACCCAATTTTACCCCTTTTTGACCCCTATGACCTTGACCTTTGACATAATTTTTTTGCATATTTATGTTCTTCTTGACAAGACCTATACAATTGCCAAGTATTAAAAGTATATCTTACATAGTTCAAAAGTTGTTTATTACCATAAAAACACCCAATTTAACCCCTTTATTTTGAAACAGATGAAGCCCCTTTGGGCCTCTTGTTTATTGAAATGGTTTTAATTGTTGAAAGTATCTGTTTAAATAGGCTATAAGAAACTTACAGAAAAATACTGCATCTAGATCCGACAAAAAATTGAAAAATTCATTTTTTCCATTTGTCCCCTTTGGGCCTCTTGTTTCTCAAAAAAAGTAAATACTACCTCAAATCTGTCGACATATACAGTTGCGCAATTTTATTAGCAATAACATAAAACGAACCCCGTCTCAATACGATAAATAATAAGGATTCTACAGTCAGATATGTGAAAACAGTCAAAATGACCCATTTTTAACCTCTGTGACCTTGACCTTTGACCTGACTCGATTTTATTTTGCATATTAATGTTCCTCTTGACTAGACCTATACACTTGCTAAGTATCAAAAGTCTGCCTTATATAGTTCAAAAGTTATAGCCAAGGTTAAAGTTTCGGACGCACATACAAACAGACAGACAGAACAAAAACAATATGCCCCCCCCCCCCC
>MJUU01072672.1:643-18783 GCA_002080025.1 Modiolus philippinarum
TCACGTGTTGTTCCAACACGTCATTTCCGGTCAAAAGGCCCTTGTAGGGCTTCAAAAAGGCCCACTTCCGGTCGCGCATGGGTTATGTAATGAGGTCACACAACACCCCTGCGGGGTCACGTGTTGTTCCAACACGTCATTTCCGGTCAATATGGCTACTTACAGTAGTTATACACCTACTTCCGGTTGCGCATGCGCAACCCAAACATGTCAACATCCGGTCACGTGACTTCCGCTTCCGGTCACGTGACTTCCATCACGTCACTTCCGCTCTACGTCACTTCCGGTGACGTCACTTCCAGCTCCACCACGCTCCACCACCTCAAATCATAATTTGTTCGTCCCTATATACTACTAATCTGAACATAAATTCATTTGGTGGTCCTCTTCAAAGTTTGTGATTTTTATGTTCATACCTCATCCAAGTTGGCGGCCAGTGGTTAACAAAGTTTAACATAGCCTAATATATAACTTTAAGGGAAATGCATTCAAACATTGCCTCTGAAATTGCTTGAACAATTTTGATTAGATTTGAACAAAAAAGTCTTTTAGTGGCCCATACGAAGTTTGTGATTTTTATTTTCAAACTTGGTCCAAGATGGCCACCAGCATGAAACATAGATTGGCAAAGAACCATAAGGAGGGTGCATTCAAAGATTTTCTTCACTGAAACTGCTTGAACAATTTCGATAAAACTTTAAAATAATAGCCCTTGGGTGATTCCATTCAAAATTATTGGGTGATTCCATTCAAAATTAGTGAGATTTGGGGTCATACCTTATCAAAGGTGGCTGCCAGTAGGGACAATAGCTTAACATAAGACTCTGTGGGAAAAGCATTGAAAGCTCTCCTATGAAACTGCTTTAACAATTTTGATTAAATTTTTGGCATAAAAGTCCTTGGATGATCCCCTTCAAAGTTTACAGTTATGTTCATATCTCATCCAAGATGGCCACCAGTGGGAACATAGGTTTTTTGGGGGTTCATACCTCATTCAAGATGGCCACCAGGTTGGAAGTTAGTTTAAATAGGACTTTATTAGAAATTCAGTCAAGGATCTTTTCATTTGAAATTGCTTGCACTTTGATAATAAATTCAGAGTTATTTCACATTTCAATATTTTTATGTTCATACCTCGTCCAAAATGGCCTCCAAGGAGGAACATAGTTGTTATAAACATTTTATTCAGGAAAACGATGCATATAATATAGAAAGTGAACATAACGGTGGGATAAGAAAACAAGTGCAAACCCTTTTACAAGTTCCTCTCCTAGAGGAGAACAGTTTAACATTGGACCCTAAGGAAAACACATTCAAAGATCTTCCTCTAAGAAACTGCTTCTCAAATTAGAATCAAACTTTGTCACAATGGTCCTTAGATGGTCCCTTCCACAAAAAGATACCTTGGCCACGAGGACCAGACCATATCCAAGGGACCATAGTTGAAGACACTACTAGTCCAGTTCTAACCAAACCTAGTCACAATAGTCCGTATATGGTCCCTTCCAAAAAGGTATCGGCAAGTTCATAACCCATTCAAGATATCCGCTAGCAGGGAATGTAGTTTAACGATGGGCCTATAGGGAAAACACATTCAAACATCATCTCAGAAACTACTAGTTTCATCTGAACTAAACTAAGTCAAAACTGATGGTCAGTAGATGGTTCTTTCCAAAAAGGTATCAAGTCCGCAACTCAACCAATATGGCCGCTAGCAGGGAACATATTTTAACACTGGACCTATGGAATGCAAATTCAAAGATCCTCTCGGAAACTACTAATACAATAAGAAACAGGCTTGGTAACAATGAAGGGATATGGAGTAAATGCAAATGAGACAAAGTCTCTACAAATACATGGTAAAACAATGGAACTACGCTTTTACAGTCAATCTCATTTAAAACATGCATATATGGTTGACAAAAGTAACCGTTCTGATAAAAATATTTATAAATCAAAGTACAGCGTTGGATTTTTTTCTTGTTACTGTCGATAATAGGAATTAAATGAACCTACAACAAGTAAAATACCACGATCTATTGAAAAGTTGTGGTGTTTTTTGTATGGTTTCAATACAAAATTTCGCATGTCAAGATTGCTTTTTTGTTTTTTTGGGACTACTTTTTATTACTAAAAACGGTAAATTATTAATTTTTTTGATTCGTATTATATTTCTTCCATGATGAAGATTTAGTAAAAGTAAAGATGTAAATGGTACTTTCTCAATTAAAAATAAAGGGCTACGCCGAGCGCAGCATGATACGACCGCAGCATGTCGACCACTGAAATTTGAACAAGTGTATTTTAAAGTGAATGTGGACACAGTATGGAGCTTGACAGTAATTTGATGGACACATTAAGAAAAATTGCAATTCTGGCCCCTTTGACCCCTTATAGCTCGGAAATGGTAATAGCTATGCTAATTCTGTTGACATACTACCAAAAGCTTACAACAAGACAAATCCATAGAATAAATCCTATCAAAATCTGATGAAAAATAAAGATTTCACACATTTCTAAAAATTGCAATTTTGGGCCCTTTGACCCCTTATAGCTTGAAAACAGTAAGAGCTATGACAAATCCGTTGCAATACCTCTGAAAGCTGACAATAAGAGGAATCTAAAGAAAAAAATCCCATCGAAATCCGATGATAAATAAAATTTTTAGATAATCAGCATATTTGCAATCTTGGCCCCGTTTTGCCCCTCATAGCTCGGAAAGGAACCAAGTTAACAAAAATCTGATGGTGCAGTGCTGGTTATTTTTTCTTAAGGAATCCATTGCAAAAAACTGCATCAAAATCGAACTAAAAATTAAAAAAATTAAATTTTTGAGATTCCCCCCTTTAGGGCCCCATTTAGCTCATGAACGGTACATGCGATGTGAAATCCGTTTACATACTACAGATTGGAAATTTAATAAGGAGCACACTGAAAGAAACCCCATCAAAATCTGATATATAATAAATATTCTACAGCTCAATATATGAAAACACCCAAATTTGGCCCTTTTTGGCCCTTTTTTCAGAAACGGGCGGGGCTACAATACCCAAAACTAATCCTACGTTCCTACGTTACCTATGTTCTAGCAAAATCACGTGAAGGGATCGGCCTAAAATGTTGGGTACTTAAAAGAAACAAAGTACTTATGAATTTCCACTACTTGGTTATGAAATTACTACAGTCGATCTCTAATGATACTTCCTTAACTATGAAAAAAAATTCCTACGTGACCGATTCCTACGTTACCAAATGACACAAGTGGAAAAATTATTGTTAAAAATTCCAAGGAATTTACTTTTGAAACTAAGTTTGCATGGACTTCCATCATTTCAATGGCAAAGATGTGATGAAATACCATTTCTTGTGTAGATGTACCCTCAGATAAAATAAATGATTCCTACGTTACTCAATAAGCAATGCATATCTGAGTAATCACTTTCGTCAAAACACTAGCAATTCATGAATTGTTTTTCATGTTTTCCCAAATTATATCATTTGCCAAACATGTCAAAACAATATAAGAGTATGAAGATATTATATCTGGGTATGATGATTCCTACGTTACTGTGACACTAGTAACAATAACGCCAGCAAAATATATGTTAACATATGTTGCTGATATCGTGGAATTTTTAAACGAACACTCGCACAAACCAAAATAACACATATCTAACATCATTAAACAATGCTCAATTTTTGGAATTTCAACAATCCAAATGCATGGTTTAAATGAGATTCACTGGTTTAACGTTGTTCTTCATCTTGAAGTCACCTTGAGGCCTTCAACAATGAGCATTACTCGTACCTCATAGTAAGTTCAAGGCTGTCCCTAGCACCGCTACATACATGTCTCTTTTACCCGTTGATCCATGGATGCAGGATCGTCAGCGTACATGAACATAATTGGCAAAATTGTCTTAAGATGGTCCCCTCCAAAAAGGTGCCCAGTAGGTCCCTTAATCGTCCAAGATGGTCATCAGCAGGGATAATAGTATAACATTACTAGTGAATTACATTAATAAAAGAATTTGGTCCGTCTGAGATCACGTCCAACTGGAATTAAACTTTGTCACAATATTCCTATTCAAAATTCATGTCTGTCAGGTCTGTACCCAATCCAAGTAGGCGCCAGAGAGTAACAAAGTTTTACATTGAACCCTATTGGAAATGTCATTCAGATCTCTGAAACTATCTATGTCATCCATTGTCCAGATGAGCAATGCAGGCTCACGAGAGCCTCTTAATCAAAAGGTACATCTACCGGATAGAATTATTTTGTTATCACTTTGCGTCCGTCGTCCGTCGTAACTGAACTTTTTCAAAAATCTTCTCCTCTGTAACCGCTGAATGGATTGGTTTGAAACTTTATAGTAATCATCTATAACATGTTCCCTACAAACGATCCTCATTTTATAATGATCCAATGAAAAACATGGCTGCTGTTGCTAAAAATAGAACATAGGGGTAAATTGCAGTTTTTGGCCAATAACTAGAAAACGTTTTCAGATAACGAAAATCTGACGGAGTTAAATTGTTCAGAATGCCAAGATCTATCTGCCCTGCAGTTTTGAAGAGAATCGAAAAAAACCGTCTAAGAGTTACAGCCCCTTTTCCGTAAAATTATCAAAATTTTAAAAATGTAACAGAAAGAGGTGATATTTAAATTGGAAAAATGTTCAGCATATCAAGATCCACCCCTCTGAAATTTTGAAGAAAATCCAAAGGCCTGTGTAGGAGTTACTGCTTGTTTTTACCATTTTTTTGTTATGGGTTATAATTATCTCCCTTTAAATTCTGTTTTCAAATCTTCTTTGAATATCTTTCAAGTTTTAGAGAAATTTACTGCTATCACTTTATTAAAAACATTTATTTCTTCCATAATCAAGAGCAAAATAGGCGTTTTTGTACCATTTATACAATTTTTAAAAAAAAAAATAATATCTTAATCTTTACCTTAGTATACAAAATAATAATTTTTGTATATACTTATAGTTTTATGAGAGTAGGGTTTTTTTAAATATGTAGCAACAACTTGCAGGCTTTAAATTCAGACGTCTTATTCAATGGGCATTCAAAAAATCCGATTGTGAATATATTTGTTCTAATTCCTTTCAAACACATTTTAGTAATACAAAACAAAAGAACTCAATTAATTGGACTTGTTTTGATATGATTTCAGCGCTTGAATTTTTACTTTAAATATATTCATTCGTTTCGGTAACTCTATTTATCGCCAGGTCATAGGAATTCCTATGGGTACCAATTTTGCACCACTTATAGCGGACCCTTTTTGTACTGCTACGAATCTCAGTTTATGACCAACATCAGCAAAGACCCATCTAACAGCATTTAATTGAAACGTTTAACAACACTTTCCGATATTTGGATGATATAATGACGACTTCAATACGTATTATAAGGACATCTACCCTAAAGAACTTACTTTGAATAAAGCCAATTCTAACAATCATCATTGTCCGTTCTTAGACATCAATTTTGATATAACGAATGGTAAATTGGATACTAAAATTTATGATAAAAGGGACGATTTTTCTTTTCCCATAGTTAATTATCCATTTCTGGATGGCGATGTTCCATTAGCACCATCATATGGTGTTTACATATCTCATCTTGTTCGATTTGCTCGAGTATGTAATAAAGTTTGCGATTTTAATGAACGGATTCTTTTCATAACTGAAAAACTATTACATCAAGGTTTTCGTTATCATAAACTAGTTAAAACCTTTACTTATTTTATCATCGATATAAAGACTTAGTTCATAAATACAATGCAACCTGTAAACATCTAATCAAGGCTGGCATTTCACATCCCTTATTTTACGGTAATGTTTTACATAAGAGTAAAAAATACTTAAACTCGCCTAACAAACTTATAAAACCTTTAAATCGTCTAATTCATAAGGGTTATAATTACGATATTGTCGTCAAGTCATTACGTATGGCCTTCTTTGGTATTAACATTGATTTTTTGATAGGGTCTTTGCATTTTAACTAGACACATTCTAAATTTCTAAAATCAATATTGCATGGACACGGGTTGTGTATTCCGGTATATACATGAAACACCTCACAGGAAGGGATCTTGATGGAAGCTGTATACTGAGGGTACCGTACTTAATTTGTCAGTTGGTAATGGGTCTGGAGCTGGCATGTCAGTTAACTGCTAGTAGTCTCTTGTTATTTCATGTTTATGTCCGTATATTTAGTTTTCTCAGTTTCAAATTATTTACAGTGGCACGATTGCTGATCATGATGTGGTTTGGAGATATGCATACTACTTCCCATTTCAGGAATTAAGCAATATGAAGGTTTCAAGGATTATCAACTAAAGGACCATATAGAGTGCTCACTGAAGTTCTTTAATTCTGTTCGAGCGCTGCTAGTTTACTTTTATATGGTATTACAGGGTGTATTTTGACACCCACACAACATTTACTTCCTGTTCACTGGGGATTTGAGTTCTTCTTATTTACTCTGCATGGGGACTGGGACGAACATTTCTTGTCGAATTCGGGTCCAATATAGTATACTTTAAGTCGAATGTGTTGAGCTCAACGGTGATCATTGCCTCATTTGAAAAACATTTTCCAGATTTCTTCCACTCAAGATTCAGTGTTGCCATCACCTTTGCATCAATGATTTGTCCTTCCATTCCAATCGTCCGTCATTATTTTCTTTATTCAAAACAATATCTTCCTCCCAAAAAATCACTGAGCCAATAGGTACCATACTTCATCACACTAGTCTTTAGGTGGCTCCCATCAAAAACGGTGTCTTGCATATCTAATCCAATATTGTCGTCAGCGGGGAACGTAGTAACGCTGGACTTCATATTACTGAGACTCATTTTAATATCTCCCCAGACACTGCTGAAATTTTCGGAACCTAACTTAAACACAACAGTCTTTGCATATCGTCAAAAACAATGTCCTGCATTTCATCATATTAGCAAAGATATCTACCAGTTTGAAAAATATTACCCTAAGGGAAAATTCATTGAAAGATCTACTCCTTGAGTGGTCCCTACAAGACGCACAGTTCCAACATTGAACCTTTCAGCATAAGTTTCAAATATCTTTGTCTGAAACCATTGGACACAATAGTCCTACCCTTTGATTAAACATGGTTATGTTTGTGATTCATGTACCCAATACAAATTATTATGATTAGTAGCTATGAATTAAAATGAAACTTGTTAATCAATGCTCGGGTATTGTGGATCCTCTTCTTTATTTTCATATTTTCACCTTGAATGATAGTTTTATTGATATTCCAGAAATACGCAAAAACTGTCAACTAATGTTTGAGGTTACCTGCTGACTTGAGTGTTTTGATGAACAAGGTAAACATTCAAATTTTTACAACGTAAAGTGAAGCATTGGTCCCTTAAAACTCATAAATGGTTAAGAAATCTGTACATAACATCATAATTTTGCGTCAAGAGAAATTAAAAGGAATCAACCCATTTAAATATGGCAAAAAATTTCAATTTATTTTGAAAATGTAACCTTATAAACGTAGCTAGGAAACGGTTTGAGAAGCATAAAAAAAGTCGCCGATTCCTTAAATAAGTGTAACCAAATTGAACCTTATTAAATTCTAATAAATTTGAAGTACATGGACAAAGCCTGGTTTTAGGACTTTATATCTTTAGCTGAATTGCATCTAGATGATGGAAAACATAAAAATTATAGCTGCTGATCAGTATAAGAGCAATGCAAAAACCAAAAAAAACATCACCAAAGCTTACATCAAGATGAACCTAATGAATCTCATCACATGTAAATGTAAAATGTACATGTGATGAAAAATAAGATTTTTTCCTTACGGGTTTGAAATCACGAGAGCTAAAACACCTGTCAACATCTTGGTGCAAGCTTATGTCAAGAAATCAAATGAAACAAAACTCCAAAATCTAAGTGACAAGTAGATATCAAAATACATGGAAACACATTTGGTCCATTTTTAAAAAATACTAAAGGCTTCCAGGAGTCTGAAATCACATATCTGGCTTTTAGTTGCCAGGATTAAGCAAACCGTATGACCAAAGACAATTCCGCCTAAATTTGGTTCCATATGAGCTAGTATTTCCCATAGTGTTCAATGTAAAAGTGTGTTCATCTTGGTTGGCAAGCAAGGTCGACATGTATAATTCTGAAAGGAATCCTACAAACGACCAGCCAACTAAATTGTAGTTGCAAGTGTGAAAAAATCACAGCAGATTGAAAGAAGTATGACCATCAAGTCCCGACTTTTGTTCCCACATTAGGCAATTTTCAAAATATGCTCATATTTTGTAGAAAATGTAGTAAGGTGGTTTGTGTTCTGTCAAACACCTATTTTGAAGGGACCATCTAGGAACAGTTTACTTATAAAGGTCGGTTCTAAATAATCTTTGAATGATTTTTTCAAATAAGGTCCAATGTTAAACTATTTTACCTGCTTTTGGTCAATTTGGATTAGTTGTGGACCTGCCCAATATAATATTCAGTGGAACCAATGCTGGCGAAGTTTGGTTTAAATTTGCCTCGCGATTTCAAAGGCGAAGATCTTTAAATTTTGTCCCAACCGATGATCCAATATTAAAGCATGTTCCCATTGACTACTATCTTGGATAAGTTGGGAAACTGTCAGACACCTTTTTTTAATAGGACCACTGAAACAAAGTTTGGTTCCTTATGTTAAACTATGTTACCGACTGGTGGCCATCTTGGATGAAATGAGAACCCACCAGATATATTTTTTAAGAAACCCATCTAAGTCTTCGTTGACCAAGTTTGGTTCAAACTGTGGTATTTTTTCCAAATTGTCCAATGTTTAACTATGTTTCCTATACTGGTGTACATGAAGTGTGAACCTGCTAGACATTTTTGAGGTTACTATCTAATAATTACTGTGCCTAACTATGATAATAAAACCACGCAGTTTCATAGGATAAAATACTTAAATGTTTTTTCCTTTTCCGTAAAGTGTCAAATATCATACTGTTCCCCACCGGAGTGACGACCAACCGAATAGCATGCAGACCCCTGGCAAACACAACTTCACGAGGACCATCAAAGCACTATTGTGATAAATTTGGTCGCTTATATTTTTTATTCTATTTTTGAGTTCTGATAAAGATTTACATACCGGTAACATGACATTCAAACCATCTCCTGATCCTAAACTTGAATAGACCTGTCTGACATAATTCCAATAAGATTTTGTTGAGAAACTTCAAAATTGCAATGCAAATGTAGCCCTTGACATGCTGAACATTTAAGTAGCATAAAAACAGCATGTTCCCTATATAAGCAATAATTTGAGATATAAGCAAGTCCTATACAGGTCATCAGATTTTCTTCAAACGTACAGTTCATTCGCTGAACATGGAAAATTTGATGAAAGGGGAAATAACTTCAAAAATGGGTAATCCTATTTTTTTCAAAATTGCCTGACACTTTTTTTTATCTATTTGCGGAAAGCAGCAAAATATCCTTATGTTCTATATTTAGCAGCAGGGACCAAATTGTTTGAATCTTCATACATAATGTAATACAATGAATTTGGCTGTTTGCTTTAAATTGGTCCGGCAGTTACAGAGAAGGGTGTGAAAAATCATGACAATGGATGAACATGTACAGTCATGGTGATACCTCACATGGCCTTTAGGGCAGGGAAAGCAGAATTTGTGGTGTTAATTATTTGTGCTTGAATCAGAATTTTGATACGTTATTAGCAAAAATGCAATTTGCCCCTATCCCTTCATTCTATTAACAATATGAAGAGCCTGGTTGTGTGGTCCTTGGAACAACCAATAACAATTTTAAACTGCATAAACTGGTGATGATCTAGCTCAAGTTTGATCCACAAAGGCTTATCAGTTGCAAAGGACAAGACTTTTGATAAAGCTACTGACAGCGACAGACAACAATGGATGCTAAATGATATGATAGCAACAGCTTAGGTTAGCTATAATTCAGTCGTTCAACAATGTGTAAAACAGTTTCCGGCTTGATTTTGTGCAAATGAATATTTTGTTCAAATTTCTTACTGAAGGATGTCCGACAGCACTAACAACACCTCATTAACAAGAGGCTCTCAAGAGCCTGTATCGCTCACCTAGCCTTAACATAGACATTTTATGTTAAAGAGCACATAGTTACTATAGTTCGAATATGCTTTACGAGGAGAAGACCTCTGCTAGTGTTTCCTATAGGGTCCAATGTTAAACTATGCTCCCTGTTGGCAACCATCTTGGATAAATATGAACTTGAGAGAAAAAACATTTTTCTTTGCAATGGGCCACATAAAGACTAACGTGACCAAGTTTGGTTTCATTAGCACAGCAGTTTCAGAGGATAAGATCTTTGAATGTGTTTTCCCATAGGGTGTTATGTTACAACTGGCCACCATGTTGGATAAAGTGCAGACCTGAAAAACACCTTTCTTTGCAGAGGACCAAACAAGGACTGTTGTCACCAAGTATGGGACCAATTGGCTAAGCAGTTTCAGAGGTGAAGATCTTTTAATGTGTTTTCCCATAGGGGCCATGCAATGTTAAAACTAAGTTCCCCGCTGGTGGCCATGTTGAATACAGCGGGAACATAAAAAACATCTTTTTGCAGGGGATCACCCAGGAACTATTGTGGCCAAGTTTGGTTCTAATTGGCTCAGTAGTTTTAGAGAAGAGGATTTTTGTGTGTGTTTTCCAAAAGGTCCAATGTTAAAACAATGTCAGTTCCCGTGGGGGTAATTTTGGATATAGCACTGACCTGAAAAACACCTTTTTTGCAAGGGACCACTCAGCGACTATTGTGGCCATGTTTGGTTCCAATACGGGACTTTCGAGATAAGAACTCTCGTGTAATTGAAGGCAGAAACGATCTCCTTAAATACCAGTAAGAAGGATAACTGGATTCCTGTCCTATTGAAATAAATATATATATACCACATAAAACAAACTATTTATGAAATTGAAGTGTACTTATAATTTGTCCTACATGACAATTCTTTAATTGAATTTTAATTGACGAAAAACAATTAACCTGAAGCGCTACAATTAGGTTAAATAGAAATCGCCCTAGCTCAACAGTTTTCATTAATTAGTGATTCCCTCTCAAGGTATTGATGTATTGATTTTTTCAGTATAATACACAAAAAATCTTTCGGGGTGAACACGTCTCAAAAATCCCGTATTGGCCTAGTAATTGCATAGGAGAAGATCTTTGAATATGTTTTCCCATAGGGTCCAATGTTAAAACTATGTTTCCCACTGGCAGTCATCTTGGATATAGTGCGGACCTGAAAAACAACATTTTTGCAAGGAATCACCCAAGGACTAGTGTGGCCAAGTTTGGTTCAAATTGGCCCGGTAGTTTTAGAAAAGAACTTTGAATGCGTTTTCCCATAGGGTCAAATGTTAAAACTATGTTCCCTGCTGGCAGACATGTTTGATATAGAGCGAACTATGAAAAGCACCTGTTTAGCAAAGGACCATCCAAGGACTCTTGTGGCCAAGTCTGGTTCCCATTGGCTCAGCAGTTTCAGAGATCTTTGGACCCGTTATCCCGGTGACGGCCCTATAGTCCGAAGGTCCGATATTCCGAAGGTCCAATATTCCGAAAGTCCAATGGTCCGATAATGTCACATATCGTAAAAAAATAGCACAACTGCTGAAAAAAATACTGGAGATGTTAATGAAGACTTGAAGAGATAATTTGAACTCTGATGTGGATTAGGCGGAAATTTTATGTACCGTAATGTAAGATTGATAAATACTGGTGTGTTATTTATTAAAGAGCCTCCTCCCCCTCCCCCATTCAAGTTTGAAATAGAATGCAAAGCAACAACTCTGGCAAATATTAGCAAAGTTTTTGTAGTTATGTGGTATGCAATGTCTGTTCGTCCTCCTCTCATATGTGGTAAGAAAGCAGTGCAGCGATTTCAACCCACACTTTTGTAACTGGTTACAAAGTTACATTTTTGGGGCACCCCCTACCACTGTAACTGCTACAATCAATTCTTAAAAACCAGTTACAATCCTGTTACAGAAAAATAAAAATAAGAGGGGATATATTTCAAATCAGTTACAATGGGGTTACACAATGTTAAAATCAGTTAAAATTCTTAAAACGAGTTACAAGCCTCAGAAACCTGTTACAGAAACAAAAAAATCTAAAAAATCTGAGGGGACATTTTTCAAAACAGTTACAATGGGGTTACACCATGTTAAATTCAGTTACAATCTACCTCCTCTTGTAAATGCTCAAAATACCACTAGATCAGTAATAGATATCAGATAATAGATATCAACACCACATCAGTATCCAAGGTGGGTGCGAACGATAGTGGCCATATTTATCAGTACAAAATGAATTTTTGTAAGACCTTCCACACACCATTCCTTGAAAGTTTTAGCTTCAGGGGGGGATTGCCAAATATATGTTTTCTCCCGAAAGTTCAAATGTTAAACTATGCTGTGGTCTGACAGTCATTATTTTAATAGAGTGGAAATGAATAAGCAATCTTTGTAAAATTCAAATTTTCGACATTAAAAATTTCAAAATTTCAATTTTAACTTCAAATTTCGACTCTGTCCCTAAAAATGAATTTAAAACTGAACTTGAAATTTGTTTGTTTATTCACATTAATTTCTTTTGGTGATTTAAATTATCACAAGACAGGTGTTAATTAAAATGTTTATTATCCAACCCGATTAATTTGTACATGTCAGTCTACATTTTCACAACCGTGTGAAAAAAGATGAAAAACACAAAACACTAAGGCGCGAAGTTTATAAGCTATCTTTATAAATGCATATGATACACTTCATGGTCAATTTAAGTAAAACGATACGAAAATGACAAGTATTATTCAACTCATCGTACAAATCTATACCTACAATGCACTGCGATAAACCACTTCCGATTGACGCGCTTTTATCGTGTATGCATTCAGGCGTTAATGGGGCGATCGTAGTGAGTGGAATATAACGACTGAATTATTCGGGTTAATTGGTACAATGTTTAGTTGTTAAGAAATGGACAAAATTAAACAAAAGTCACTCAAGCGTAAAATATAGGTCAAAGCTACCTAACTGTCAATGTTTTGGGTAGTACTCATCAAGACAATTAATTTGATGAAATATCATATTGGTATAATGCGTAGTTGTTGAGAAATGGACTTTAACGAAAAATTTAACAAAAGTCACCCAGGTGTAAAATGTAAGTCATGGATCCCTAATTGTTGGTGAATCTGATAGTACTAATCAAGGTGCATGTACTGATGCAATATTACCAAAATACTACAAGAGGTTGCCAATATATAGACCTTAACGCAAAACTTAACATCGGGACGGACGTCATACGTACGTACGTACGTACGGATGGACGGACAAGGGTAAATCTATATGCCCTTTCCACTTCGTAGCAGGGCATAAAAAGTAGAAATTTCTAGTTTTCAAAAGTGTAACCTTGACTTATAATGTCTAAATTTTGAGTTTGAAAATGTCAAAATTTTTGACTTAAAAATAGAAATTTTGAGTCAAAAAAGTCAAAAATGCAAGTTTTAACAAATAGAAATTTTGAGTTTTAAAATGTTTTCTTTTTGTGCATATTTTTATCACACATTAGTCATACCCAGTAAATTAATGTTATCTAAAAATGAAGTGACAAACTAAATTTTGTCCCCCTCCCCCCAATTAGCACAAAAAACCACATTTAACCACATTCGAAAATGCATCATACATACCCATATGGTTGATATTGGGCATGTCAGTAAGAAGGAATGGACTTGAACCATTCTTACTAAACGGATGCCGAAGCAGATGCTAGGGGTATTACATAAGCCCCTCACTTCTTGAGGCATGCTAAAAATGTTCGGACAATTTAAAAAAGACATGCTAACATAACAAAAATACTATTCAAGTATGCATCATAAATTCTAGATGGAAACCATGGCATTCAGTAAGGCCACATCAAGGTAATTGGTAGATTCTAATTCTAATAAACATAGGTAATCAACAATTACAAAGTTCGCCTTGTTATGGCACCTAATTTTGCTTGGATGCTGACATACTATCAGAGACGCATGCATATGCAAGTTTACATGATCCTAACATGTACAGTGACTGAGCTCTGAACTCTTCAGTAAATTTGGATACAAGTAAATCATGCAGAAAATATAGGTCAAAGTAACCTAATTTTGCCTGGATGCTGACCTACCATAAGAGATGCATGCATATGCAAGGTTACATGATCCTACCATGTATAGTGACCGAGATCTGAACTCGGATATAAACTTGAATGTAAGTCGTTCAAGTGGAATATATAGGTCAAAGTGACCTAATTTTGCCTGGATGCTGACCAACTATCAGGGATGCATTCATATGCAAGATTACATGATGCTACAGTGTATAGTGACTGAGATCTGAACTAGGATGTAAACTTGAATGTAAGTCGTTCAAGCGGAAAATATAGGTCAAAGGGACCTAATTTTGCAGGGATGCTGACCTACCATCAGAGATGCATGCATATGCAAGGTTACATGATCCTACCATATATAATAACTGAGATCTGAACTCAGATGTGAACTTGGATGTAAGTCGTTCAAGCGGAAAATCTAGGTCAAAATGACCTCATTTTGCCTGGATGCTGACCTATCATCAGAGATGCATGCATATGCAAGGTTACATGATCCTACCATGTATAGTGACTGAGATCTGAACTCGGACGTAAACTTGAATGCAAGTCATTCCAGCGGAAAATATAGAAGTGACCTAATTTTTCAGGGATGATGACCTACCTAACCATCAGAGATGCATACATATGCAAGGTTACATGATCCTACAGTACAGAAAGAGACATACCATAACAAATCACTTGGGGAGACATAAATTTTAATCCTTTAGACATAAAATCACAGACATACTATCACTGTGATAGACCTAAGGGACTGACCATTTAACCTGAAAGGGGGGTTATGTTTTTTTTTTTCTGGACAGAAAATTTTTTTCGCGCTTTGCGCGAAACAAATTATTTATTTTTTGCACGCGTATCAACAAAATTTTTTTTTCAAAATTTACATTATTTTTGGGGGCAGAAAGCCTCATTCAGAAATTTTTTTTTTTCATCATTTTGGCAGCCAAAATATTTTTTTCACATAAAATCAGATCCAAAATATTTTTTTAGAAAAAAACCATAGCCCCCCCCCCTTTCAAGTTAAATGGTTAGTCCCTAAAAAGCAATAAAACAGAGTGGTGAGGATTAAATTTTATTACCTGTTTTACCTGTGATTCCTTTGAAGTGTACCTGCTTAATTAGTTTTTTACCTGTAAAACAGGAAATGTCCTGACAAAACTCGGGTTTTATTGCCCCAATTAAAAATTTTTAAAGGTACAATGTAGAAATTAATCCCCATCACTTTCCTAGACATCTCCACTATCACAGTGATTAGTTATGGTATGTCTCTTTCTGTACTGTACCATGTATAGTGACTGAGATCTGAACTCGGATGTAAACTTGAATGTAAGTCGTTCAAGCAGAAAATATAGGTCAAAGTGACCTAATTTTTCCTGGATGCTGACCAGAGATGCATGCATATGCAAGGTTACATGATCCTACAATGTATAGTTAAGGATTTTCATATAAGAAGAGCAATATGTAAAATCAGAATAAGTGCTCATGATTTAAGAATAGATATAGCAAAACCTACATTGAGAGATCCGAAAGATTGTGTCGCTACTGTTTATCAAATACTTTAAATGAAGTTGAAGATGAAAGGCATTTTATTGTTAGCTGTCCATTGTATAACAAATGGCAAATTTCACTATTCGGTAAAATAAATCTTTTTTGCCCAAATTTTAATAAAGAGCTACGTCTAGTACAGCGTGTTGACCACTGAAATTTGAACAAGTGTAATTTAAAGTGAATGTGGACACAGTAAAGAGCTTAACACTGTAATTAGATGGACATAATAAGGAGCTTGACACAGTAATTATCTAGACACAGACTAGGCCTGGGGAACATAAAAATTAGCCCTTTTAATGAAAAACTGTAAGAGTTACACAAAAACTGTTGACATACTACTGAAAGCTTACATCAAGAGGAATCAGAAGTAAAAAAACCATTAAAATCCTATAAAAATAAAGATTTTAGAGATTTTGAAAAATAGTACTTTTGGCACTTTTGACCCCTTATAGCAAGAAAAAGGTAAGAGATACACCAAATCTGTTGACACACTTCCAAAAAGAAGAATCCAAAGAAAAAAATCCCATGGAAATCCAATGAAAAATAAAGATTTTACATATTTTTAAAAATAGCAATTTTGGCCCCTTTGACCCCTTATAGCTGATCAGAAACGGTAAGAGATACACCAAATCTGTTGGCATACAACTGAAAGCTTACAACAAGAGGAATCCAAAGAAAAAAATCCCACCGAAATCCGATGAACATGATGAAAAATAAAAATTTTAGGTAATCTGCACATGTGCAATTTTGGCCCCCCTTTGGAACCTCATTTCTCGAAAAAGAAACAAGATATAAAAAATATGATGGTGTATTGCTAGTTAACTTGTCATAACAAATCCATTGCAAAAAACTGCATTAACATCGGACTAAAAATAAGAAAAATAAAAATTTTCAGATTTGCCCCTTTGGGGCCCATTTATTTAATGAACGGTACATGCGACATAAAATCTGTTGACATACAACAGAATGGAAATTTTCTCCGACCTACACTGAAAGAAACCCCATCAAAATCTTATAAATAATAAATATTCTACAGCCCAATATATGAAAACACCTAATTTGGCCCTTTTCTTCAAAATGGGCGGGGCCAGAATACCCAAGACCAATCCCAGCCGTCCTTTTGTGCCAAGAAACATTGTGTTAAAATTTCATAAGGATTGATCCACTAGAACTTAAGTTATCGCGCGGAAAGGAAGTGTCCACAGACGCCGACAGTATCACCTATATACGACCTCAATTTTTTTTTTTCGGTCGTATAAAAAACTAACAGAATCAAAATTTTTTTTGGCTATTCACAAATGAACATTTACCAACTCTGATACATCTGGGTAATTTTATTAAAGAGTGTTTTGAAATAAGAAAGAAATGGAGACCAAATGAATGATTTTCTTTGTAATATTGTTATATATGTCATCTTTGAAGTATAGATTACTGATATGACACAAGCATATATAATGTGTCAGGCTCCGGTCCTGCCCTTCATTGCCATAGCTGACCAGTAGTGGTCTATTTTTGTTTGTTGCATTGTATCATGTATGTACAGTACAGAAAGAGTGGTACCATGACAAATCACTGTGATAGACGTGTCCCACTCTGAGAGTGGATCTAAATATCTTTTTTCCTATTTGAGATCATTTCCTACTCTCTTTTGTATTAAGAGTGGTGTATTATACCACTTAAAATGCAGAAAAAAATAATTGAGATATCTCTTAAAGATAAAAAGTTATTCAGTATCACTCTGAGAGTGGGACATGTCTATCACGGTGATTTGTCACAGTACCACTCTTTCTGTATTGTATAATCGATCAAACTTTATTTTGTTGTATTATGATGCCCTTTATGGGTTCTTGATTAGCATAACTAGAGGCTCAGAGACTGAGCCTGTATCGCTCACCTGACATAATGCCTCAATGCCATGCATGACCAATTATTACCAATGGGGTCTAATATTTAGCTAAGTTCTCCATTAGCACCTGTGTTTTTGTCTAATCCTATTGGAATGAGTAATTTTTGCAAAGGACCTTCTATACATTTAGTTAAATTTGCTTGAACAGTTTCTGAGAAGATAATTTGATGAAAAGGATGGCTTTCTAACTGGGCTCCAATGTTAAACTATGTTTTTGCAGTGGGGGCCATGTTTTTTACCAGATCAAAATGAAATGAGCAGTTTTTGTTGAGTACTTTCTGTACATCATTCCTCTAAAGTTTGGTTGAGTTTGCTTCAGTGGTTTCAGAGGAGAAGATAAAAATGTAATTTTTCCCATAGGTTCCAATGTTTAACCTTAAAGTTCCACGCTGGCGGCCATGTTGTTTATTGGATCGGAACAAAATGAGCAATCTTCATAAAGGACCTTAAGTACATCATTCATGTAAAGTTTAGTTGAA
>MJUU01072672.1:47408-80439 GCA_002080025.1 Modiolus philippinarum
TTTTTTTACTTGAAACAAGTAGCACTTTAAAGAATGGTAAGTGCTATTGGTGATTGCGTTTGAATTGTGTTGCTGGCTAAACGTCTGCTAAGGATTAAACAATTAAAAATGATTTATTTTTTGGTTGGTTTTCACAAGCAGGGAACCATTCTGTCTCCTTGAAAAATTACCTCCCTTTTGGGTTTCGCTAAATTCATTCTGTTGATCGCAGAACTGGCAAATGGTCTATTGGACAGATTTTACATTCAAAGTTAAGAATGAAATGTAGTAATTTAAACCAAGATTTATTTAGTAAAAACTTGATCCAGTCTCCACTTTGTTTGTGTGGGCAGGTAGAAACAGTAAACCATTTTCTTCTTCATTGCAGACGATATCAAGAAATCAGGGAATATTATTACACACACCTGTTACTATCACATCTCTTGTCATCTTGTAAACTCACCTTGGGCAAATGTACTAGTGTAAGGTTATATGTATGTATTGGAAACGGATTAATATAAGACAATCCGTCTTGTTTCCGAATCCTATTGATTAATTTGTTAACATGTATTTATTTCATTATGTAATTGTGTATTATTATATTATGACAAGTTGATTAATAAAATATGTTTATAAAGGCATAGAGAAGAAAAAACGAAGACACCCATATTTAAGATGAACAACACGGACCCAATAAAGAAACCATGGGTGAAATTAAGTGCACCGGTAGAGAAATCATCTCCAGCTTCTTATAAGACATTCGCCATGTTGAACATGTTTATTCCGGTAGTAAAGTCAAATCCAGTAGAATGTAAAGGGAAAGATCTGTTGTCAGCTGGGAAAAAGATATCACATAGCGGTCCACAAGATCGTGATGTCGACAGCAAAATGTCTGTAGTGATGACTTCAAGTTATGGGTAACATACCCAAGTAAGATAAGGAGTATTTCTTTTGCAATCAAGTATCTATAACCGGGTAAAATTCCGGCTAAAAAATTCCGGCTATATGAAATGAATAAGGTATTCCAAATAATTACTTTTATTTTGCGGCATCTGGACACTTCCAGACCCAGATCGAAAACTGTCTAACAATACAAAATAACAATAATATATAGATAATGAAAAACAGTTGTTAAGTAAACAGCTTAGTGTCCAAAGATATTAAATAACTCTATCCGGCTTCCAGCGTGACAAACATATTTTGAACAATAAGGTTTAATAAAGTTCATAATTCGGAATACCGTATTTATTTGATTGTAACAGGAGGGGGTCAGTGATCGACCAGATTTGACCTCCTGGGCAGTGTAGTGGCAGATACTTCGCCCCTGATTCGTATGCAGGATACCTGATATCAGTATATGGCTGAACATGACAATTCAAACATTTCGAATACTTTATTTACAAATATACAACAGTTAAACATCAACAAGAATCAAGATGAATTCCAAATAGAAAAGCAACTTTGAAACGAAAAGAAAACATTTTAAACTTGGCCAAAAGAATATTTCGCGTTGTGTTTTAAGACTTTAGAAAGTATCCAAATCATATTGCCAAAATGTGTAAAGCCAAAAGAACTCGAGGTTGAAAGGCTGGCTTTCAAGCGAGTGGCAGTCTAATTCAGACTGCTTTTTTAGAACGTGTATAAGCCAAAAGTGCTCGAGGTTGAAAGACTAGCTTTCATGCGAGCTGCAATCTAATTCAGATTGCTTTTTGAAGTGGAGTAAGAATACTCCACCCGCTACTCTAGAATGATAGTCGAACATATCTATATATGTCTTAAGTAAAACTACTTCAGAAAAGTAAGGAAAGAAATCTAAATTTTCAAAGTAAAGACAAAAGATGAATAAAATCAAATATTAAACAAAATAAATATGAAATAAACACATTTACTGTCAATTATAATATAAATTATAAAACGAATGTTCTAAAATTCATAAACACTAAAAGTCCAATTTCGTCAAGGGACATAATCAGTCACATCCATTACATGATATAGCCGGAATTTTACCCGGATATATATTGGTCGAGTTAACCCGCGGCACGATCTTCAGTACCTAGCTCTACCAGAACTAGTTTCCCCAAAACTAGAAATGAACTCGTGGGCAAATACCATGATGAATGGATATTGGATTTACCAGCCGCATAGAAATGAAGTACCGTTTTCTGGAATGCACAATATGGAATACCTGTGCAAGTGTTGCTGAAAAACCGTAAGCATGTTTAAGAGGACGGTATCCCAGACGATAAAACTAGTGGTATATTCGGCAAACTCGGGGACCGAGTTTAGGGGGAGTAAGGGAGAATATAACCCGGAAATATTTGGACATTTGGATTTAAAATTAAATTATGAAACAAAATAAAATGGTATAGTCGGCCCCAATAAAAAGATAAAAAACACAAAATGTACAAATTAAAAAACACATAAAAATGACAAAAACACAAAATGTACAAATTAAAAAACACATAAAAATGACAAAAATTGTCATTTTTGTCATTTTTATGTGTTTTTTAATTTGTACATTTTGTGTTTTTTATCTTTTAATCGTGGCCGACTATACCATTTTATTTTGTTTCATAGTTAATTTGTGGCCATCGCACAACATATTTATATTTTTATAAAATTAAATTACGTGTTTTCATTCAATATTCTCTTTGGACATTTCATATAATACGTTTTAGACATTTAATTTACATAATTCTCAGTGCTAATGTGACAAGGGAGTTTATCTATTTATTCTTTCCTTTATTCTTTCGTTTTCAGTTTCGATCTTGGGTCTGGAAGCGTCCAGATACCGCAAATAAAGTTTATAATTTGGAATACCGTATTTATTTGATATAGCCGGAATTTTACCCAGTTATATATCTACCAGCAGGATATATATCATTTGCCTGGCTAACTCCTCATGCAGTTTACATAATATAAAGTCAAGTTAAATTTTAGAAGTCAGGTTTGCATGATGCCAAGTGGAAGGTTATTGCTATTTCCCGCCAAATCAATTCCGGGTGTTTATCATTTATCGTCAGACAAAAAAGTTCACACTACTTTATCCCGATTATGAGATCNTATCTCATAATTATGAGATATTATCTCATAATTATGAGATATTTTTGTTCTTCGTGTGGCATCAATACGCTTCCGTAATTTCCCGCCAAATCAATTCCGGGTGTTTATCATTTATCGTCAGACAAAAAAGTTCACACTACTTTATCCCGATTATGACCATGTTTTATTCACCCTCGAGAGTTCAATATAAAAATCTTTAAACCTTATTTATCTCCAGCAATACAAGATCCTATTATCTTAATAACCATTATCATAAGACGTAATTTTTGATCTATTGCTGACTATTGTAGCAACAGTGATTTTGGTGGCCAATGTAATGTCTTTAATACCATATTTATATTTATATTTATCACCAGTTCAGAGACTATATATTTGTTTAATATAAGTCCTTCATTCATGTACAAGCATCATTGCTATTGCACTCTATGGGTCCTATTTGGTTTTGTTCCTATAATATTGATGAGCCAAGAGACTTATGCAAAAGATAAAACTGAAGATGGATTACATTACACCGTGTTATGATCGAAAAGTTAATCTGAGGCTATACGTATGGATTTACGTTAAAAGGAAAAAGGATATCCTTTTAAAAGTTATTGCTCTATTTATTAACCGTGTACAACACAGAGTGCAACTATTCGAAAAAAACTAGTCATGTTTGTGTCATATATTAACGATATCCAGATTTAACTAGATTGAACAAGAACAAAGTGACCTAAAATGAAAATATAAAATGCTTAATAAAACAATTTTCTGTATTTTGTATTTGCTCGTCAATGTTAATATTCAAACTTTGAGACAATACACGGAATATGTGACTTTTGGGACATGCTCTAGACCTTTAGAAAATTATTTTTTGTACTTGCAAATTCTTATAAATATTATGTACTGACAACAGAGAAGTTGTATGGACAAACAAGGCGACTTTTCTTTGTTTGAAATCAGGACATTTTCTGTATTTTCATAAATTGACAAAGACTAGATTCAAGACCGAACAAGAGCGAAGAAAGGTGAGTATGTCTGTGTTGCTAGATTTGATCAGTGTTGTAAATCAACACTTCATCTTGAACAGTTTTCGGCTTTCGAACTGCTAACCGAAGAGCTATTATTAACTTCAGAGTATTTCGATAGGATTCCTAGTTTTTCAAACTCGACAATAAACAAAATGAAATTCGTTCACATTAAAATAGTTTTTAACATGTTTAAGGGCCTGTTCACACAGCAAAAGTTAATTCGGATTAATTCAGGTAAAAATAGCATAATTCACATTACGTTCACATTGCAAAAGTTAATCCGGATTAACTTAATCCACAATGTTACGTGTATTTCAACTAAAACCTGGTCAGTGTGAACGTAACGTTGTGGATTAACTTAATCCTGGTTAACTCTAGTGTGAACAGGCCCTAAGTCATGGTAAAAAATAAGGATGAACAGTCACGGCGAGCTTTTAAAATGATGATAATATAATAGAAAAAATATACAATTTATGTAATTATTCCTTCATTTTCAACTAATAATTTTGAATTTATTTATATATATGGAAAATAACTATTTTCTTTTCGTTTTTCTTTCACAATATCTAGATTTTGGCATTTTGGTGTCCCATTCTGTTACCCTTCGTTCTATTGGCTGGGTGCCATGATTGATCAAACAGTTGCTCGAATTAGGTGGAGTACATAATTAAAGTTTGCAGGTGGAAATTCACTTTCTCGAACTGAACGATGGCTGATGAAAACATATCATATATTTTAATGCAATTGATTACTTTTATAAATATGCAAATGTAATATAGCCGGAAGTTAACTGTCCATATCAACATATCTAGTCTGATATGACAATATCAGACTGCCTCGTTCTGAAAAAGTCATATCAGTCCTAGTATAGGAAGTACATAATAAACAGATTAAGACATGGCCTCGAGCTGATATGGGGGTCTCGGGATGATAACTGTGCTGACATGGAAAAGGCCATGTATTAATATATTTGTGATATGGTTTTATTTATATGGAAGTTTATTTTTTACTTTTGTTTTAAAAATTGACATCAGATATGCTTTTCACTTAGTATCATCGAAACGATCCAGTGTTTGCAAGCGATTTATACATTGGGAAACTTGTTAAATCACAGGCGGTTTTGCTATTATTTTGGGGAAAATATTATTTTATTGGTCTACATCATTGAAATATTTTTTAATAATGATAAGCTAAGTTTAAACTGCTCCTGACTAGTTCGCTAAAATTTCATATTCAATATATGTTTAATAAAGCCCATTTGCTATTTCCCGCCAAATGTATTGATCATACAATTCTCGGTGGTTATTATTTACCATTGGAGAAAAAGATTACATATTTCTCTTTCAGGTACGAGTAAGTTAAAAATATTTTTCCCCCGAGATTGTAAAATTTTGATTTTCAACATGCGAGCTTTAGCGAGTGAGAAGAAATATTTTTAACTCGCGACCTAGCTGAACGAGAAATTTTTTCTCCCATGAAATTTGTGTAAAATGCAAAAAAAATCTAAAATGGCGGGAGATCTCTCGCGGAAATTTAATTAACGCACGTGTCTTAAAAAGTTGCGCGCAAATTTAACCATCTGCTGAGAATAGGATAAACTTCTTAATCCCGATTGTGACCATTTTTTCACTTTCGACAGTTTATTTCAAAAATCTCAAAAAGCTCGGCAAATCTCGCATTTAAAATTTAACTTTCTCTCGTGGATAAAATATGGTAATGAACGGGGACTTGTGGTGTAATCTATGTGTATAATGGAAAATATACCACTTGGTGCTTTATTGTTTTATTTTACCACCACACCATATTGTCACAGAAGCGTTCATTCTCTATTTCTTCTATGCATATGATGTATCAGTATAATAACAACTACAGATCTACAACGCCTCTGCAAAATTGTGGGTAAAATGATTGAATTTTAAATCTTGGCACAAGAACAATAGATGTGTATTGAGTTCTATATCAAATCAGCAATAGTTTAAATATTTCATGTCAACTGTTCTGATATAAGGCAGCCCCAATCTTGTACTGAACTGGTTGTTGAGTTGCTTTTCTGTGATAACTGACTGACTATCTGTCCTCTGAAAGGTACACCTTCCGAATAGATAAAGCAGATTCAGCAAATGCATCAAGTGAGTTACGACATTTCTCCTTTTAATTAAGCTGATTGTAAATTGTTCACATTGAGTATTAAGTATTTGAAGCATTAATTATAAAGAGCGGATACTGTCAATCCTCCCAAGAAACAATTATCGGAGAAACATCGGTGTTATTTCCCTGTACAAAGTTAGTTATATATGGTAAAAGTGGAGATAATTTTAATAAGCATCTGAATTTCAACTGTATGTTAGTCATACCTGATAAGTATATTTTTGACCTTTTAAGAAATAAACCGAATATATAAATATGAAACAAATATTGCAGTAGTACAATCAGTACTTTTGATATATACATATATAGTCACTTCGGTATGCCAAATTTTGTCGATATAGCCTTTTCAAATTTGCAATAACATGTACAAACACAGTCAAGGAGGCTGAGACATATGGAAAAGATATTATGTTATACTTGTCCTAGTATTGATATCACGTGTACCTCTACAGAAGCTATAGAAAACAATATAAAAACTGATACAAAAGATCTCATAAAATCGACATTAAAGTAGGCGAATACTGAATGAGAAAGCATATTATATATGTATGGACTAAAACACGAAAAGAAGAAAGGTATACCTTTTTAAAAGTGATTGCTCGATTTATTTACCATGTAAAACACGACGTTTCAGTGTAGAAGTCGTCATGTATGTGGCATATTTACAATATCCAGATTTAACTGGATTGTACAAGAACTGACAAAAATGTGAAAATATAAAATGTTTCAAATGTGATTATGTAGACTTCAAAAGTAACAGTAAACACTTACAATGGCCTGGAACTACAATCACATGCTACAATTTACAAGCGAACTGCACTAGAAAAACAAAAATGAAAACAAGAGACACACATAAATAACGATGGGAACTCGGGATAGCCGGACTTGGTACCGAAACTAGCAAAAGCCAGTGGTAGGGTTAAATCGGTTTATGGGTACCCAAACCTCCCCTTTCTCTATCCCTTTTGTATAATAAACATGCGAATAAAACCCAATACATGTAGACTGCTAACCCAAAAACCACTATCTTGGAAAACCAAAGCATATGACAAAACGTAATTTAGAAAGATGGGTCAGAGTGCTAGCCGCTAAACTACTGGTAAAACACTGTCACATAACGGAAGAAAAATCAAACTCAAAACTCCCCGTAGGGTTTTGTAAAGAGTCGTCATATATTTCAGTAAACATCGCAGTATCAGTGAGAGACCAGTCTTCAGGTCTCTGGAATCCAAAGCCAATTTAACGAATTTGTTCACAATATCTCGTCGATATCCACTATTAAGTAAAGAATGTAAGTTACGTCCAAGTTTTTCTGGATTATTTATCAGTTTTTTGACATTTTTAACAAAATTTCCATAAAATCGAGCTGTTTGCCAGTCACGTCATATCTAGATATCAAATGTTCATATCTTCTGTGAAACTTCTTTAAAGTATTAAATAAAGAATTGAATGCAATATTTTGTACCGTAGCATATTTTGAATGAAGCGCGCTAGCGCACCATGTGAAAAATGTGCTACGATCCACGCTTTTACACGACAATAAATCTACAAATTATTGCATTCAATACTTATAATTATGAAGCCGGGTTTATTTTGTAGGCATAAGTAACAAATCAAAACACCGTCTCAGGTTCGTAGGTTTATTTGTTGAGGTGGAATAACAATAACACATGAGAAATTTAACCTTGCAAGTAGTAAGATAAAAACACATAAATTCCAGTACAAGAAGAATAACGCTTACTACTAATATTAATCAGTGTGAAAATACAATGTACTGTATTATATATGAATAAAATATAACAATATCTATTTGTCTCATTTTATCAACCATATATGTATGTGACATAAAGTTGTCAGAAATGCTATTCATTCGATTCAAAATAATTTACTCCATATTTCTACATTCCGCAGTCATACTAAGGTAATAAAAATATATGCTGAACTCAATGTAATAAAAATAACATAAATAGCAACAAGCAATAATTCGGCAAAATAGCTGTTAAAATATCAAGCAATAAGCAAAGCTAAAAATATGCAAAGGTCCCCAAAGGACCTGATTAAAGAATAAATGAATTCCAAGAACAAATAGTCGAAGACTACAACATTTCCTCAAGACCAAATTCTAAGGACATCTATACCAGTCAAAGTATAATAGTAGAGTGCCCAATACAAAGAAAATTCCCTCCAAAAAGACCATATGATCAGACTATCCTATCATAGAAAAGAATTTCAAATTTAAGGTTCAAAGTAATAAATATGGTGTCCAATTACCATATAAGTAAATGTAACCATAATTAGCATAAAAGAATCTATAATTAAAGTTAAACAAAGTTAATATATACTAATCAATAAAATATATCTGTGCATGTTTTCTGACTACTATATAGATAACTGAAATAATCAAATCAAATATTATTTAATCTGTATCAGTATATAATTCTACAAAGTAAATTTTAATAAACAAATATAAAGTAGTCATATCAGCGATTAATCAAAGTCCTAAAAGCACTGAAAATTCACTCTACCACATACTCCCCCGGCTGGAAAAATGGTGTCCCCGACATTACGTCACGGAGAAGTATGCGTAGAAGTCAGGATATCTAGAATCGCCCTCCCTGCTTCAAACTGCATGTCCTGAAATAAATTAGAATCAGTGGCTAATGATCTGATGAAATGAACTTTCCGTTCCCAATCAGGTGGTCTGGTTGTCACTGATTTCACCATTTCGAATTCACCAGTAGTGAACCGGAGAGGTGGTCTTCGCTCTCTGGTGGAACGTCTAACAGGAACTGGTGTTATGTCATCATCATTCTCAGACAGATCTTCATCAGGTGTTTCTTCCCGAGCTGTCTCTCCCTGCGTAGCGCTACTGTCATCCGCTACAGAGATGTCTTCATGAACACTTGAAGTGTCATCTGAAGAGTAGGCGTCCCCATCCATCTGTGAAGGTTGCTGTGTGTCAGTGTCCTGAACAATTTGAGAAGTATCAATGGCAGCTGGGTCGCTGTCCAGTTGGTCGACATGACTGACATGTTATTCCCATTCCGACTCGTCTTCTGATAGGTGTTCTGGTAGACTGTCAGTCTGGGTAGGTTCCTTAAGTTCCTTTCTTTTCTGTTTTGCAGGGGTAGGCTTGGCTTTTAATCGTCTTGGAGTAGGTGTTGGAGTATCGCTGATGAAACCAACTGGTAGAAGTAGGTTACCGTGGAGGGTTCTGGTACGTCCCTCACCATTCTCCTTTCTAACCGTGAAGACTGGAATTTCTTCGTTGGATTGGTTGATAACCGTGTATGGGTCGTGTTCCCATCTATCAGCCAACTCGTGTTTCCCTTCATGCGCAACTATCTTGACCAACACCCTGTCTCCAACTTGTACTGTGCCACCTCTAACTTTGGTGTCGTAACCCTCCTTCTGCTTGCTTCTGGCCTCATCTGCTGCAATGGTAGCAAGCTCCTGGGCTTTGGCAATTCTGGCTCTTAGGTCCTTGATGTATTGCGTTGTTGGCTCCTTCTCGATTTCCCGAAGGCCAAATACTGCGTCAACGGGCAATCTTTGGTTCCTTCGAAACATGAGTATGTAAGGTGTCTGTCCAGTGCTCTCGTGACGAGTACAGTTAAACGCGTGTACCAAGGGGTTGACATAAGCCTACCAGTTGGACTTCTTGTTAGGTTCCAGTGAGCCAAGCATTCCAAGCAGTGTACGGTTGAACCGTTCGCACATGCCGTTGCCGCTAGGGTGGTAGCTGGTTGTCCTGGATTTTGTCATGCCGGTGATGTTGCACAGCTCCTTAATCACTTTGCCTTCAAAATTGGCTCCCTGGTCCGAGTGTATTCTTTCTGGAATACCGTAGTTAACAATGAAGTGATTGTAGAAGGCTTAGGCAGTAGTCCGTGCCAACTGGTTTCTCGTTGAAATGGCCATGGCGATCTGGTAAAGTGATCTGTTATTACCAAGATGTGTTGGTGGCCGCCCTTTGATGGTTCAAGGGTTAAGAAGTCCATGCAGACTAATTCCAACGGCGAAGTTGTGGTGATATTCACTAGGGATGCTCGGTTGGTTGGAGTCTTCCGCCTTGTGCATCTACCACATTCTGATATCCAGGTCTCGATATCATCAACTTGGTGGTAACCAGCCTTCATGTCAATGTGGGCGAAGAAACTGTTCCCAGCAAGGCAATCGAGGAGTTCTTCGATTCTTGGAAGAGCGTAGCTGTCTTTCTTGATAAGCTTGTTCAGTTGCCTATAGTCGGCACACATTCTCAGACTACCATTCTTTTTCCTCACTAGTACGACATTGGATGCCCATGGTGAGTGAGAAGGTCTGATGATACCAATGTCCAACAGCTGTCGTAGATGAGTTCGTACTTCATCGTACATGGATGGTGGAATCCTTCGTTATCTTTGCTTAAATGGGGCGCCATTGAAGCTGGGTTGATTTTGTAGGCATAAATAACAAATCAAAACACCGTCTCAGGTTCGTAGGTTTATTTGTTGAGGTGGAATAACAATAACACATGAGAAATTTAACCCTGCAAGTAGTATGATAAAAATACATAACTTCCAGTACAAGAAGAATAACTCTTACTACTAATATTAATCAGTGTGAAAATACAATGTAATGTACTGTATATATATATATGAACAAAATATAACACATTTTATCAACCATATATGTATGTGACATAAAGTTGTCAGAAATACTATTCATTCGATTCAAAATAATTTACTCCATATTTCTACATTCCGCAGTCATACTAAGGTAATAAAAATATATCGAGCAAAACTACATGCTTAACTCAATGTAATAAAAATAACATAAATAGCAACAAGCAATAATTAGGCAAAATAGCTGTTAAAAAATATCAAGCAATAAGCAAAGCTAAAAATATGCAATAATACATTACTAACCTCACATGAGGTGCAAAGGTCCTCAAGGTTATGTATGTAAATCTGTATGGTTTTACATCATCATCATATAACTTTCAACTAATATAGTACACACTGAAAGAACAATAAAGGATTCATAAATTATGCGTCCTACGACAGAAATATATGTCGTTACAATCCATTTAAATCAAACATAAAAATAATTCCATCGATTCATCATAATAAAAATATTATATCAATTCAATTATTTAGAACTGAATTTTACCCTTATTTTATGCAATAAATTTACAAGAAGACACATAGTGTGAATCTATACCATTTACTCCATCTTTTATATATTTTACTATTATTTCATATTATGTTCATATTTATAATAGTTTATATCATTTTAAATAGTTTAATGATTATCTTATTTGCTTTTAAAATAGTTTTATATGCTTTCACACAGATCTGACTTATTCATCTCTTTTCCTCAATCATTCTGTCATTCTCTCATCTCAAACATACTAAATATTAAATATTGGACTATTAAAATATTGTTAATAAAGAAAGTGAGGAAAACTGACCTGATTAAAGAATAAATGAATTCCAAGAACAAATAGTCCAAGATTACAACATTTCCTCAAGACCAAATTCTAAGGACATCTATACCAGTCAAAGTATAATAGTAGAGTGCCCAATACAAAGAAAATTCCCTTCAAAAAGACCATATGATCAGACTATCCAATCATAGAAAAGAGTTGCAAATTTAAGGTTCAAAGTAATAGAATATGGTGTCCAATTACCATATAAGTAAATGTAAACATAATTAGCATATAAGAATCTATAATTAAAGGTAAACAAAGTTAATATATACTAATCAATAAAATATAACATGTATTCTGACTACTATATAGATAACTGAAATAATCAAATCAAACATTATTTAATCTATATCAGTATATAATTCTACAAAGTACTTTTAATAAATAAATATAAAGTAGTCATATCAGAGATTAATCAAAGTCCTAAAAGCACTGAAAATTCACTCTACCACAATTACATTCCGCAAAAGGCAAGATCAAGAAATCTCAGACACCCAAGGGTAAGATTTCAATATTTCTCTGACGAGGCTTGCCGAGTCAGAGAACCATTGAAATCTTACCCGAGGGTATCTGAGATTTCCAAATCTTGCATTTTCAATGGCGTTTGATTTATTTTCTCTTTTTTGTAATCACAAACTACGATTTATTCACCACCATGCCGTTCTTGTCATCCGTCATTCCTAAGCAACGTCAATGACGTCAGAATACGTTGCTTGGTAAATTCTGTCTTGTACTGGGGGGTACAAGACAAGAAAATCTCACACCGCTAAAAATAGAAACTGTTCTGTCTAAAAAGTGAGAAAACGTAACGAAAATCCTGAAAGATGCACCATTTCCTTGTCTAGATTTCTCCGACGTCTTTGTTTACTTTTGTCGTTGTCAAGGAGTCGCGTGCTGGTGTAGTTTTACTGACTGATAAAACACAGTGACGGAAGTGATCGGAAGTACTCGTAACCAATCAAATACGAGGATTTCCATACAAAGCAGAACGATTGTAATTATCGATTTATGAAATCTGTAACCTAGTTGTAAAAGTTTGGATGTGAGGGTAAGGTTACCCTCATTTAAGTCATCAAGGGTAGAACAAACGCGAGCAAATCGTACAAGTTGAGATATATACACCCCGTAGGATGGAGCTAGTGGACGTCGCCGTCAAGAAAGGGGAAATTAGTAATAGTAAAATCAAAATCATCCCTTTTATCATAAATTTTAGTTTTTATTTTACCATAGTCAACGATGATACTTAGATCGAGAAAAGGGCAGTATTTAGAATCACTCTTTCAATTGTTGTCGGTAAATGATGTCGACATAAGCTAAAAATGGGGATTATCAATAGTAAAAAGTAAAAAGCTATTTTTACAGCTAAAATAAAGCAAAGGAAATTGTAGATCCATGTTGTAGCTTTATAGTTTTATGATATCAAAATTTTTGGCGGAAAAAGGGGTTCCCTTGATGTTGTCTTTGCATTTTAATTGTCAAACAGTTTTTAAAGCCAAAGAATCGACAATCATAAGGCAAAGAGGGCAAAGAAGTTTGGTGGATTGTGGCCTGTGATTTTGGGCTATTACAGGTTTTCTTGCTGTCTTCTCCCTTTTTATTGCATCATTTTTTTCTTGATAATCGGTATCATAACTGGTGAAAAACATACCATGAACTTGGTAAATCACAGGCGGTTTTGCTATTATCTTGGGAAACTTTTATTTCATTGCTCTACATCAATAAAATTATGTGAATATATTATCAATTAGGGAATATCAGACTAACGTTTGTAAATACAGCTCATAAAGATATTACACGTACCACATATATTGTACTTACCAGATATATTGTCTGAATTGTATGCCAGCCATACCTGGTAAGTATTTTTGACCATTTAAGAAATAAAACGAATATATAAATCTGCTACAAATATGGTCGTAGAATCAGTACTTTTGATATATGCAGGCACTTCCGGGATGCCAATTTTTGTCGATATAGTCTTTTCACATTTGCAATAACATGTTTGGAGGAAGAGACATATACTACATGCCGAGACACTACAAAAATACTTGTTCTGGTATTGATTTCACGTGTACCTCTACAACTGCCATTCATTCATGAATATTTATGTTATGGTACAAAACATTGCAAGCAAGTTTTGCTCATTAACATAGTTAAACAAACTCGCACAGGTCGTTTGTTTAAATATATTAATATAATACTTATCTCTAACTTAGATTCTCATTTCATTTCATATGCAGAACCTAAATTCACAGTAACCTCGGTATTTTGTTATTTGACACTCATCAATTCATTCTTTTTTGTTACTTAACCCATTTGTAAATTTTTACCAGTTTATGAAAAAAATGCATAACTGAAGGAGAATTAACATGTTTTAACATGTAGTGCATAATTACTTTGTCGTTTTGAAATAACCTTTGGCTTAGACTGTATCTGCTAACCATGTCTAACTTCTGCCATTAGCCGGGTAGACAGCGAAAAATAAACGTTTAATAAAATAATACGATTGATTAAACGTAAGTGCGGATATAATCGCGTTGCATGAAGTCTGGAGTATAACCTTGTACATTGTAGAATGATATAAAATTGGCAATAGATTATTGTCATTCTCCACCATATGTAACAAGCGCTATGATCAGCAGAAAGCAGTAACATTCAAGTAAACTTGGGCGAGTGAAAATTAGCTTGTTACATAAGGATATGTCAGTACATCTAACTGCATGTGCTAGCACATGACGGATAGATCCAATGGAATATCAATTTATTCAAAAGAAATCTAATTTTGATTCTATCAGCCAACAATGTTCAGTTAAGTAAATCATGGGCACATCATTCGGGTTTAATATCAGTTGCCATGCTGAGCTTTCCTCATTCAAAAGGTTCGGTTTTCCAATTTTCTCGGTGATAATAACTTTCCTTTTAACTGGTAATTGGAACTGTATGGCCAAGCTGGAAAATTTATCATTCAGTTTAGAGATGTCGTTTCTATGGCAATTGTCCTTCACGCCAATTTGCTATTGTCTTATCAAATCACCCATGAAAGTATCGATAATATGTTCCTTTGATGCTAAAACGGTATGTAAAGCTCGGCATGTGAAGAGTAGATTAACTAGACAAGAATAAGAGTGGTAAGCCTAAGAATGTCTTTAAAACCAAATAAAGCAATTATGCCCAAAAGGACAGCAACACACAAAGCCAAAGAAAAAAAAATCCACTGAGCGAAAGGCAAAGAAACCAACCTCCAAAAAACCAGCAGCTAAGAAATCTACTACATAGACAGTCAAGAAGAGAAGCTAATCTCATAAAAAGATAAAAACTACAACACAAAAGAAAGTCAAGGACACCAAAGAAGAAGTGTAGTCAGGAGCTTATCTCTTACATATGCAAGCAAAAGCCCTTTTAAGGGCTACCAAATGTCTCAAAAAGATGTTTATAGTTGTATTTCAAAGTAAAAATAGCTTTCCCATAAGTGTAGTGTATTTCTCTTTCTTATTTATTTATTTATTTATTTATTTATTTATTGCAATCAGTCCTCCATATTGAAATTTCGTTCTTTGTTAAGTCCCGTTTTCGAAATCTCGTCAATTTTTTCGAATAGTCTCCCGTTCCCGGACAGGAAATATTTTACAAACACTATTGAAAAGTAACCTTTTCCTGGGTCTCGACATAAATTATAAGCGGTTCCCGCCGACATCAGTTCCTGTTTTCCCGTGCATTTCTATTTTCGACGACCCCTTCCCCGCTCACCAAAAACGTCGAACCTGCATGCTTCCCGTTCACTTCAAAGCCGACCCGCAAACCGCACTGAGACACAGACCCCCCCCTCCCCCGTGTGAATATGGCAAGCTTTTACTTTGGTAATATCACAGACTATGGGCTTCGGGTTTCAATCTTTTTAAACACGGGGCTCCAGGTTCCAAAATTAGGGATCCATCACAAGAACTGTGCGCTCCAACACTAGGTGCTTCGGGCTCCTACACAAGGATATCGGGCTGCACTCACTGGGCTTCGGACTGCACTCACCGGGCTCCAGGCTCCAACACAAGGACACCGGGCTCCACTTGATGGGATCCGGGCTCCATATACTTGGAACTCCGAGTACTCAGCGTGTTGTGGATCCGGTGTGTGATATTACCCCATTTTAGGGTAATATTTGAAATTTCGCTCTTGACGAATAAGAAGTAGCGTAGTTTTCACGAGAAAATTAAGCACTGTTCAGAACAGAGATATCTGTGTAAAATGTTATTCCCTTCATGGAAATAATTAATTGCTGAATAGGCACCAAAGTCCCGTCTATGTATAAGGTTCATTTTTTTTTACCTTGAAGGCCCCAGTCACGTGGTATTTTTGTTCTATCTGGCTTTGGGCGCCCCGTCCATGTATAGTATAAACATGGCTAATACGTCAGCCACACATGGTATTCCGGGTATAGGATGTAGGCCGTCCCAAATTAGGGAAAAAATACACCGCGAGTTTTCCGTTTCTTAGAGCCTCGCCCCGCTAGATTAACCACGTAAAATGGGGGGTCGTGCCCTAAAACGTTGTTGGAGCACTCTACATTGACTTGATTCATGCCACAAAAATAGCCATGCTGAGCTTTCCTCATTCAAAAGGTTCGGTTTTCCAATTTTCTCGGTGATAATAACTTTCCTTTTAACTGGTAATTGGAACTGTATGGCCAAGCTGGAAAATTTATCATTCAGTTTAGAGATGTCGTTTCTATGGCAATTGTCCTTCACGCGAATTTGCTATTGTCTTATCAAATCACCCATGAAAGTATCGATAATATGTTCCTTTGATGCTAAAACGGTATGTAAAGCTCGGCATGGATATGTCTTCACAGGACGACGCATTCTCACCTACAATTGTCGTTCTGCAATCTGTATCTTGCAGAAAAACTAAATCCATATTTGTTCTTTGGCTGGTCGAAGCAACATTTGTTGCCTATTCATAAGAGGTAGATACATTGGGTGTGGTATATTTAGATTTAATGTGACAAAATCATCTAAAGCATCCGTTTTAATCAACATTTCCTGGTGAACAAGTATAACTTTCAATTCAAAGTTACGTACTTGTTTTGTCGGAAATGTTAACTGAAGACATGCAGACAATTTTGAATGTTAGTATTAGATACAGTGGGTCTCTTATCATATTCGAGGGACGCATTTTGTTGTGATAAGTATAACCAGCATACCTCCATTCTCCTGAAAATCGGAAGTTTTGTACTAATGAAGAAGTTTATCGAAATAAATAAACAATGGTGTATCGGTATACACACTACGTATACTAACGATTTGGACTATTTTGCAAAAATGTGAACATAGAAATATGAAACCATGACAAACAGTTTTTTGCTTGCTTTACATGGACTGCAAGATGTTTTTGCGCATCACCTTGGAAATTCTTTCGATTGCTACCTTAAAGCATAAAAAGTACAAGCATATATATATTTGCAAGCGATAAAGATAAGAAGTTACTTTCTTGTATTAAATTAAGGTAAAGTTTTGCATTTTTAATGATTTCATTGTATTTTAATGACTCCAATCTGAATTATGCTCTACAATGATAATTTTCTTGTGTTCTTAGTGAGAACCTTTCGTTTGAAATGCCTGTACCAAGTCAGGACCAGAAATGCAAAGAATTGCATCAAAATATGTCAACGGTTTAAATTCAGAGGAAAATAAAAAGAGGCAATATAAGAAAGATATAATGACCCAAGAAGTTGTTCAATATATCGAGTATTTCAAACACAAGAAACCATTAATTTATGAGAAAGAAATTTACAGGAAATTGGTTGATACGAATGTATGTACAACTGAATGAAAAGTTTATCAAGTATAAGGAAATGTGTTAGGCAGGATCTAGGTTACCCGTAACACAAGAATTAAAGAACAAACCCCCATATTAGTACCAGGAGACAACTATATCGATGACAATTTTAGGTTACTGCAAATTTAGGTTTTGCTGACAGCCATTTCGACAGACTGTAATATAGTGTCTGCGTATTTTCCTTGACGTTTGGGTACTGAAGGGAAAAACTTTTTCATCAACAACTGCATCACCAACAATTAAACTCTTTTGAATACTGTTTCCATTTCATCAAATTCTGACTAATGTATTGAACTAGTAATAAGTGATGGCATAATTGACAAAGTTACTAAGACAGTAACGTATAGCGGGTTATTTTCGCGGGTCTGAAATTCCGCGGATTTGAGTGGAAAATGTACGGCAAAATTTAGCGTTTTAAATTATCAAAGATCCTAGATATATCCTAAGAATGTATAAAATATTTGCAGAATTTATTTTCGCGATTTAAGTCAACCCACGAACCGCGCAAAAACGCGAAAATTAAACCCCACGAAAAATTACCCGCTATACGGTATTAGAGAAATATTCGAAAGATATGTCTAAATTCAATAAAATCAATGGAAATATTGTGTTAGTTACCTGTAGAAGGTCTTATTTACATAACAAACTAATTTTACACAAATATATTTACAAGTATCCTTATTCCAAAGTTGAAGTGACTCAAGTAGCTGGTTTTGTACTTGAGTCATTTTGTATGATAACAAAATACTGAAGTTACTGCAAATTTAGGTTTTGCCGATAGCCATTTCGACAGATTACGTCTCTTCAGTGCAGATCAAATCAAAACATATAGAAGACAATTGGCTGAAATATGTGTTAAACTGACAGAGAAAACATTTAAATGGGGTTAACTCCCTCCATCGTAGTTTTGTCCTTAGCTATATTTGATATAATTTAATTACTGATTATTCGGATTTCGTTTGGTTTTATGTATTTTAAACATTTTTTTTTTAATTATGGATTTTCTTTGTTTGGGTTCTAGTGCTGCTGATGAGGAATAAATTTCCGAAATGGCCTTACAGCTCATTAAAATTATTGCAGTTGGAGTTAACATATGTGTTATGGTCTCATGTTCATTTACTCCATATCCTTTCGTAAAATATCTTAAAGAAAAGCAAAATTTAGCTTTGGATGGATGATATGATATAGTGTTAGTTCATTTTCCTTCAAAAGCTTACTTGTTGGTCAATTATACTGTGCTGAAGATTATTTTGAAAATCTCATAATGGTTTTATCTAAAATCTTTTTTGAAGAAATGGCAAATGTTCTTTAAGAGAATGGGTTAACTCAACAGATAGAGTTTTGAGGTATGATGACTTCTTAGTATTGCATTTATGCCTGATTTTTTAATCCCGTAAATTCAAATTCTAAACATATACAAATGTCAATGATTTGCAGTATTTGACTTCAAGCATGCAGAAATTTTTCTTTCTACTCGTAAGTAAATTACTATAATTAAGTATAAATTTAATTGGAAGGTTTTTTCTTTCACGTGAAATTGCTTGAAATCACATTTTGGGGTACCTCAAATAATTTTCCAGTTTTACAAATATACATCAGTAAAAAACAATAGTTTATATGCATAGAAAAGTATGAATTCTAGTCTCCTTGATAGAATTCATTTGACGTACGTTTAGTAAAACTCATTTGTAAGAAGGGATATCAACAGTTGAATTAAGATGAATGAATAGTCACATCTGAACAGCTGTTGATTGACCAAGTGTTGGAAAGAAAATTGATGCAATATGTTTATGAAACAGGTAGATTCTTTTTTTAAAACTGGTGTAGGAATGACCATGGTCATAATGGATTGATCGTAACCATGCTGAACTTTTGCCATCGGACGCTTTGACAGAGAAAACAATCTAAGACTTTTACATGCGATTGATTTCACCATATGCATGCGCAGAGGTCAATTCCGTGCAAAAAGTATCGAGTATAACCTTCCTTGTGCATAGTAGTATGATATAAAATTGGCAATAAGTTAGTATACAGAGATTATTGTCATTCTTCACCATATGTAACAAGCGCTATGATCAGCAGAAATCAGTGACATTCAAGTAAAGAGAGTTAAACTGTTGCATAAAGATATGTCAGTACATGTAACTGTGCTAACACACGACAGATAGACCCAATGGAACATCAATCTGAATACAGAAATATAATTTTGATTCAACCAGTTAACAATTTTCGCAAAGTAAACCATGGACACATTATTCGGATTTAATCTTTGACTATGCCTTCAACAGATGACGCGTTTTCACTAAAATTTGGCGTTGTTGCAGATAAAAAATAAAACCTTTGCACTTGGTTGACTGCTCAAAGCAGCATTTGTTGCTCATTCCCCCGAGTTAGTTCAACTCTCGAGAGGTCTATTTGGATTTTATATCAGATATTTCACGAAAGGATATGGTCCATTTACTGACAAGATGGCTATTTAACACATGTTTTGACTGACATCCCCGGGGTAGTGGCTATTTAACACATGTTTTGACTGACATCCCCGGGGTAGTACTGACTGACATCCCCGGGGTAGTACTAGTATAATTTACAACTATCAAGTTACGTACTTGTTTTTGCAGACAATTACAAATGTAAATGTCACAAATTTCGCGTGATTTTCTGTTTTGATGTGTTTTATTTTTCTTAATTATACGTAATGAGTCAATAAAGAAAACTGTTATCGTATTTTAATAACTATACCCAGCATAATATATACCTCCAATCTCCTGTAAATCGGACGTGTAGTACTAATGAAGAATTTTACTTAAATATATAAACCCTGATGTATCTGATACACACATCGTATTATACTTACGATTGGGAATTTTGCGAAAATGGACCATAAATAGTGATCATAGAAATATGATATCATGACAAATGATTTGTTTTTGCTTGCAAGATGTTTGAGCGCATCATCTTCGACATTCTTTTGATTTCTACCCTGAAACATAGAAAGTACAAGCAAAGTACTCTTATATTGAGATATTTTTAACTTCATTGTATTATTATGTGCTATGCTGTACAATGATGATTTTCTCGTGTTCATACATTATGCAAGAGGTGGTCAATTATCGGTTAAATTCATAACTATTATTTCCACGCCTATGTACAACATTTGCAAACAATTCAGGAAATAATTTGTGATAATTCCTCATCTGAATTTGTGTTGGAGCTTAATAAAAGTATACTTAAGTAATCACTGTAAGTTAACTGTTGTAAGTTTATGTTATCTTCCGAGCAACGTGGTATATCGATGATAAGGTGATTTAGTTGTAGACATTGTTCGTTTTCATTTGTCATGGCATAGTATAAAATTTTATGATAATCATTTGCATTATACTATTCAACATTGAACATTTGCTGTAGCATGCTTTGAAATGATTTGGGAGAGTGACTTCTTATTCATCATGTATTATGAACCCCTCTTTTATCTAAAGCGTTGTGCGTATTTAATCAGTATTTCACTCTACATCTTATAATTATTCTTTTTTTTCTGTAAGAATATTCCAGTTTATAAGAATCAGGCGAATGAAGATGCACGGGAAAATTTGTGATCGTTTTTACAATTACCTTTGACATTATGGAACATCTTTTGCCTATGACTATCTGGTAACCATATCGAATTTTTGAAATAAGGTAGAAAGCTGAACAACAGGCCTCCATGAGCTTGCATCGCTGACACGGACCATTGCCTTCTGATAAACTCAGAGGCAATATGGTCTAATGTTAAAATATTTGCCACTTGGTCCTCCAGTGGACAGGGTATGAACATTATCAACGCATTTTTTGAAAGGGGTCATCAATTTACTATTGCGACCATCTTTGGTTCCAGTTGTGGTTTCTGAGCAGACTTCTGAATGATTTATTTCCATAACGAATTAATGTGCTCTACGTTATTATGTTATATCGATTGACAGCCATCTTGGATGAGGCACGAACGTAAAAATAAAAAAAAACTTTGAAGGGGACCACCTAAAGACTATTTCCAAAACATTTGGCTCCAAGTGGCTCAATATTTTCTTTGAATAAATTGCCCCTTATGGTTCTATGTTACAATATTTTCTCCGCTGGTAGCCATCTTGGATGAGGCAATAAAACGACAATAAAAAAAAGGAGGCCACCCATAGACTATAAAGATCACGTATTGTTCCAATTTGCTAAAGGGTTTCATTGGAAAAGATCTTTGAACTCATTGCCTGAAGCGTCCTTTGTTAAACTATGTTCCCGACTGACGGCCTTATTGGATGAAATACCAACATAGAAATCACACGCTTTGAAGGGGACCACCAGAGGACTATTGTGACCAAGTTTGGTTCAAATTGACTCAGTAATTGTAGAAAAGATCTCTGAATGAAAAATTAATGACGGACGGATGGAGAACGACGGATACCAAGTGATTGCAAAAGCTCACTCTGGCTATAGCCGGGTGAGCTTATTAAAATAATGTACAGTACGTATCAGACCTTCACATGACATTTGTTGTGCTATATACATGCAAAGAGAATGATTCGGTGCGCGAAATGTGAAGAATAACCTTGTACAGCGTTATACATAGTCTGATATAAAATTGACAGTAGGTAAGAATAGCGGATTATTGTCATTCTCCACAATACGTAACTAGTGGTACGATCATGAGAAGTCAGTGACATTCAGATACATGGTAAAAATATTCTCAATGCACAAGGATACGACCGTATATTTAATTGGCATAAGGACTGCTAGCATATGGCGCATAGATCCAAAAGATGTATGCATATAAACCAACTTAAATAAACATATTTGATTTAATTCAAGTAAAACAAATTTTTTATAATCTTTGATCATTGAATATATCAGCGGTGAAAAATTAATTTCCTTAATAAAGAAACAGTTTATATAGGAATGGTAAATTCCAAACCCACTTACACACTGCATCCATAGGTCCCTATCGATGGGTCAGTTTAGTTTGCCAAAATGTGCAATCACCCAGCAAAAGGTCATAATTTTATCAAATTTCCTACAACCTTGTTGTCATTGCCTAACTTTGATGTGCTTAGAAATTATGACTTCAGGGTTGATGTGCAGTAAATTCATAAAAATACATTATCTCAATAAACATGACATTCTCTTGTTTATTGAAAATATCCAACAACAATAAATGTTCACAGTTTTCAAGAATCAATAACTGCTTTTGTCTATAAAGTTTTGTCACAAAGTTGGTAAAATTGTTTAAAATACCCACATCTCCCTAATTTAGAATGCCAAGTCTTCTTTCATTTATCGATGAGTACCCTGTGGTTCTTATCACAATGCTTTTCTAAAGGAAATGCGCGGATATTGTTTTGGTCCTGTCCGTTAGATGAACCTTCTCAGTGGAACTCCTCGCTCATTTTTGGATTTAGCGTTTGAATTTTGTTATAGAATTCTTGCATATATGCTGCAGATGCGCAATAAGCTTTCGAATTTTTGATATTGTTGGTGCAAACAAGAGGTGTGGTTTTCTACCTATGTGAGCTTGCCAGTCGAACCCTTCTTACGTTTTTGGATTTATCGATTTAATTTTGTATATTTTATAGAATTGTTGCAAATAGTCTGTAGATTTGCAATAAGCTTTCAGAATTTGAAGCCGGTTCCAACTTAGTAAATTTCCTGAATATGTAAAAAAAAAAGAAAAAACAAATCCCGCTATCCCTAGTTCCCATCGTTAATTCTGTTTTTCTCTTGTCTTCATAAGTGTTTTTCTAGTGCAGTTTGCTTGTGAATTGTGGCATGTGATTGTAGAGTTCGGCCATTGTCATATGCAACAATTGCCGACATCACGTGATTTTAGTGACGCAACATCCGGCCATCGATACACTGAAATTTTAACATAGAAAGCTATGGGAGGTTCTACTAAATCTGGAATATCTTCTAAATTACACAATTTAAACTCATTTTGCATATTCCCTCATCATCTATGATAGTTTATTTAACAATAAGAATCAGTCCTGACAGCTTAAATTAATGGGAAACAGGTGTACAATTGACAGGTTCGGAGTGGTATTCAAATATTTGCAACAGAAAACTCAGCTCCACAAATTAAATAATTTATTTGACTTTACGATTTTTCTATTTTTTTTTAAATGTAACTCATTTTTAAATTATATATCAATTGCAACGGTTTCTTAGTATAAAATTGTAACAGAAATTATGAAAATTGTAAATTCATTTTATTACATTCCTTTCGAGTAAGAGTTATCGTTCCTAATTATGACTGAAATTGTTGCATATGAGGTGTTTACTGTAAACACAAATGTACCAAGTTTGTAATCATATTGTTGTGAAACTTTAGCATATAATGTGATATTCTGGGAAGTGCTCTGAATACTGGGAATGAAAAATTTTGACCAGAGATGTATTTCAAACTCAAATATTTCTCCCTGTTTATGAATTGACATGTTAACTACAGTGGGGTGCAGACATAACCTCCCATAAAGTTAACTTGAAGCAGTCATAAAAGCTGCTCTAAGTTAACTTAGAACAGATATCAAGTCTGCTCTAGAACAGCTCTAACTCTGCTCTAGAATCCTGACCGCTCTGACCAGACATGGTCATCGCTAGAATCCTGACCTTCTGGTCAAAGCCATGACTGCTCTGACCTGTTCTACCTATGACCGTTCTACCTAAGTCTGTTCTGGCTATGACTGTTCTACATAAGTCTGTTCTGGCCATGTCTGCTCTCAACTGACTTGTTCTAGCTAAGACCGCTCTCATACCAGCTCTTGTCACAGCCCTGTTAAAATTATATTCATAACATGTCCTATATACACGTATTTCATATATATCAAGTTAAGTTAAATTATAAAAACAAATTAAATTAAATAAAAATTAGAATTATGAAATAAATTATTCGGATATAAAATTGCATTTTGCCCGTAAGTGCTGTTATTCGAGAATAATTATCCAGGTAAATTAAAAAAATGTAAGAGTTATTTCCCTTTTCGTGATATACCCGAAAACTGAATCGCAAAAAGTTTTCCGTAAATTTATTATTATAAAAAAAATCGTTAATTTAATTATAGGGAAATGTCAATCATTATCAGATTACGTTTACTGAAACAATTAATTATTTAAAACATCGTAAAATAAGGGGGTTATTTATGTTTTTTTTTATTTAAACGTTTCGGGCTCGAGAAAAAAAAGAAAAACTGACATAATCAAATTTCATATCCAGTAAAAATTCTAGGATCAAAACAGCTGTGCCAAGAGCAGACTTGGGAAAAACGGTCATGACCAGAGCGGACTTAGATAGAACGGTCATGGCTAGAACAGACTTACCCAGCTAACACAAACCATTTTCGAAACATTTTATTCGTGGTTTATTGGTGGTACGTCAAAACATTTTATTGAAACATTTTTAAAATGTTTTGAAAACGTTTTATCATTTTTTAAAAACATTTTGAAAACATTTTAAAAACGTTTTAACAAAATGTGCTGACAAACAATTTTTTTAAACTTTAAGTAAAACATTTTTATAATGTTTTATAAACATTTTAACAGAATGTTTTAACGTTATTTAGGGTAACATTTTTTCACAACATACTTAAAACATTATAAAATCATCACACCAGAACATTGTTTCAGACATTTTTAAAACATTTTGCCAAACGTTTTTAAAACATTCTGAAAATATGTTTTTATTCTGTTACACCGCTACATTATAACGAAACGTTATAAATCCATCGGCACTTGATGTTTCCATAGTGTTGAGTTGAAACATTTTCAGAAAACATTTTAACTATATTTTTAAAGCTTTCGAAATACCAGTAACCGATTGTACAATAGTGTTGAATGGCATGTTAACAGAATTATAAACAATAAGATTTTATAACTTAAAGACACTTTTTGTACCTTTTTTAAATGTTTTGGCCTAAATATTTCAAGGAAACATTCTTAAAAAAATTACAGGAAATATTTTTATCAACATGTTGATGAAACATTTTAAAAATATAATGCTTATATGTTTTATTTGGGTAACTGACACAACATTTTTGAAAAACAGTTTCAAAACATGATGCAAGTATGTTTTTATAAAAAAAAAAATAAGGACTTTAAAACATTGCCAGTTAGTCTTCTTTTAAAACGACAAATATGATAAAAACTGATCTGTTAAAAAGTGAATTTGCTGAAAAAAATTGTATGGTTTGTAATATGCACTTATATTTAATTTTTTGTGTTGAAAACAAGGACGTATATGTGAATATTTCAATATACGTCCCTGTGAAAACATATTAAAAACGTGACTATATATTTTTTGAATAATCAACCCATTGAAAATAATTGAATTGCAAGCATTTACTATAAAATTTGCACATTTCAATACCAATTAATTAATTATGTCTACATTTTCTGAAGCGGGTATAAAATTGACTGATAACAGAAAGATAAGAGATTGTCATCACAGCTTGTAATCGATGATGTTCAGAGTTGTAAGTGAAAACAGATGTTTATCTTGTATAACAAGACATGCACATTGTCCTTACACACCCGAAAATGTGTGACTTTAAAAACAGTTATATGGAAGTCGTTCGATGTTAATAAAAAAAATCTGTGTACAAAACCAAACTTAATTTACTATACAAAATGAAAGTTTACTAAAATTTTATTTAGTGGAGGATAGTTTTCTGTGAACATTTAATTGTGTTTTAATGGTGTTTTTCTCTGATTATGTGCATATCTAACAGTTACTTTTTTCATTTTACAAAGCGCGAGGAGAGGACAAGCTTGCTATAGAAATTGATACGAAAAAGCATAGTCATGAACAATAGTTTGGGACTGTTTTCAGATATAGGAGGCACAGCATTTACAGAACTGATTACTTGACTTTTTATATTATATTATTGATTAAAACATCATTACTGCCAATGTTTTCATATTTCTAAATAACAAATGTCCAGATTAAGTGTGAAAAAATGCATTTTTCGTTCTGTATTCATATGTTGTTTTGCTATTTTTTCAGAATCTATGTTATGTTTAAATTTTATTTGAAGCCAATACTACCGTTTCATTTGCAGACACACAATCGATACAAAAATGACCATTTAAAAATATTCTAAATATGCAGTACACTGTAAATACAGGATTTAATATAACGCTTAAAACTGGAACAAATCTCAAATTGTGTCTTTAAATATGTCATGATACATTTGATGAATTACTTTCAACATATGGATGCATGAGAATTTAAAAAAAATGTTGAAAATGTACACCATACAAAACAATTATGAAAAATGCGGACTGTAAACGAGCGTTGTTTAAAGTAAACAGTAGTGCTTTGTTTCGATATGAACAAAGATTTTTCAAGTAATCATGGTTGAAAATAAACTCAAAACACCTTTTAAACATTTGGAAGAAATATTATGGTTATATATTTTTGAAATATTTCAGAAAAACATTCTTGTGAAACATTGTGAAAATGTTTCCGTGACCATACATTTGAAGGTGTATAAAAAATTTTTCAAACTGTTATTGAAATGTTTTTTTTAAAAACATTTTATCTTAATGCTTTTATAACGTTTTCAAAAAACATTCAATAAAACATTTTAAAAACATTCCAAAAATATTCTGAAGAAAATGTTTAGTTCTAACATTTTTACAACATTTCAGTAAAATGTTTTCTACAAAACAGTCTAGAAATATTTCCGTAACCATACAAAAATGATTTTTAAACCATTTCTAAAAATGTTTTCACACCATTTTTGAAAACATTTTAAAAATGTTTTAAAAACATTTCTGTGCTAGCTGGGTAGATAGAACAGTCATAGCTAGAACAGACTTCGGTAGAACGGTAATGACTAGAGCAGACTTAGGTAGAACGGTCATGGCTAGAACAGACAGGATTCTAGGACCAGAGCAGTCAGGATTCTAGGACTGCTCTAAGTCTGCTTCAAGTTAACTTCAAGTTAACTTTGAGCTGTTCTCGTGACTGCTCACAAGTAACTTGGACGAGAGGTTATGTCTGCACCCGCTCACTGTACAATTTCGAAAGGACTTTTATACGGAACAAATTTCAGTTTTTCATTTGATACAAATTTTCATACAAAATCATCTTCAATAATCATGTTATTGAAATTTATAGTCGTACAGATTTCCTCCATACAGTCGTTAAATGTTCGTGGAATTTGTGATAAAGGAGAGAAAAAAAAATTAAACAAGTTCACTATGCTAGTATTTGTCTTATGTTTTATTTGATCAAAAGAGTAGAACTCTTTTGTCTCTACATCAAATATATGTGCAAAGGACTAAATGTTATAATTTTCCAAACTAAAAATAATATCTGTATTATTCCATTGGTACAAAATTAGGTATATCGATTGATATTAACTCATCAAAAATTTTTACCAATAGAAATGTAAGCATAATGTAAACTGAGAAAAACATCTCTCCAAAATGGATTTGAGAGTTTGATATTTTATTTGAAGTTTAAAAACACAATCTTTTCAAAAGTTTTTCAAGTAATAGAATTAGATTTTTTGCCAATCACCAGATTTTATCAATGACTTTACCCAGGTTACTTTTGATTACAAGATTCAATGTAGATCATTTTTAAATCCCCCAATAATGGTATTAAATTTTATCTTATCAGATATACCATACCAAATAAAATCGAAAAAAAGTATTTTTATTTCATGAAATAAAAGAGACAACAGAAAACATCTACAATGGCGGAAAATTATAATCACATGCATAATCTACCAAGGAACTACACAGGGAAAACACAAATAAGACAAAAGACAAACGTAAACAACGACAGGAACTCAAAACAACCAGACTTGGTACCGGCACTAGCAGAAGCAAAGTGGTAGGGTTAAACCGATTTATGGATACCCCCTTCATCTGCCCCGTTTCCCTGTAGTATAATAAATATAAGAATAAAACTCAATACAGATAGACTACTAACCCCATGACCACAGTCTTGAAAGGAGAGAAAATGACAATATGTAATTTTAAAAGATGGGTCTTGGGGTGCTTGGAAATATTTGGTAATATGTATAATTAAACTAATTTTTGTGACACCAAGCTTTTAATTACAGTAATCTTGCCAAGCAATGCCAATTTGCCATGCTGTCAACTTTTCAAAATTGAAGACAAATTTTATATATTTTTAGTGACATTAATATCAAGTATACTGCTAAAATCTGGAGAGAAATGTATACCAAATGATTTGAAATTAGAATATGTTCAATTAAGTCTTATGTTCTGGACAAAGAATAAAATGTTTCCTCACCATATAGTTTTTGGATTGGAAATGTTCATCTTTCCACTAGATATCTTATAGAAGGATTAAAAAAACTTATAGGTTCATTCAATGACAATTCACTTCTATCAATTATCAGCATACTGACTCACTTAGGATTCAGTTTCCATACACAATGAAAGGATATGGAGAAAATGCACCCGAGACAAAGTCTCTACAGATACATGGTAGAAACCAAACACCGGAATAACGCTTTTATTGCTGTTCTTCTTATTTTTATCAGCTTTTAAAAATATGTTAGTATAGAAAATAAATCCCAATTATAAGTAAGTAAGGTGATAACGGATCACCTCGTCTACAACCTTATTCTAAATTGAAATAAAACCAATTACAAAAAGAAGTAACAAAATAAAACTCTGGAGATATTTACTAAGAAATTCCACTTAAACACTTTTAACTCTTTTTTTTTCAAAGTGAGCAATGAAGGGATATGCAGTAAAAGCAAATGAGACAAAATCTCCACAAATACATGGGAAAAACAAGCAATGGAACAACGCTTTTATTGTCGTTCTTCATCTTGAAGTCACCGTGAGGCCTTCAACAATGAGCTATATATTCTCATACCTCATAGTATGTTCAAGACGGCCCCTGGTAACCAACATTTATCATGTTCTTCTAAATAGTGCATCAAATCATACATTAATTTTGTATTTTCTGCAATAAACCTATCTTTTAAACCTTTTTGAGTGTCACTAATGATGAAATCAAGTACTAATTTAACCCTGTTAGCAATTACAGTAGAAGCAATTTTTATATATCTATTTCAAGGACTAATAGGTTGCCAATAACTAATTAAAGGTCTGTTCTTATTTTTTTTTTAAATAAAACTTATAATACCCTGATACTGAAATTCCGAAAAACTGCCTATGTCGTAACCAAAATAAATCTGAAAACAAAGCGTTTAATATTCTTCAAAACACTCACAAAAATATAAAGTGAATCCGTCGGATCCAGAACTTTTTCCATTTTACATACGTTTAAGTGCTCCTGTGCATTCCTCAAAAGTTATGTTACCTCCACACAATTATTTCTATTCTGCTGTAAGTTTAAAATTATGATATCATTACAAAAAAAATTCTATATAATATAGAATATAAAGTTACATTAAATTTGTTTTGTTCAAATAGTATTTTTGCTTGGTCCGATATGTGGTTTCCATGATCTTTAACTAATTCGGTTACTATTTTGAATACATTTTTTCCAATTTGCAAAAGTATTCATTGCAATTTTCTCCATTTCCATGTAATTTTTTCTCTGATTCATTCTTTTCTCATTCAATTTGTTTTGTATCAATTCAGAAGAATCCACATTATTTTCTTAATTTTTTATTTCCCATTCTAGCTCAGCAATTTTTAACTTTTCTTCTTGTGATATTTTATAATGTGAGTCATTGAAATGATTGGTATTTTCATTTTTAAAAACATGAAAATACTTACTTAACATTTTATAAATCATAGATATCTCTAGACACAAAATATTTAATTATAGTTTCAATTATAAATTGTTCCACTAGAGTAACATATTCCTAGTCTCTTAGTAATAAGGAGTTAAACTTGCAATAACCTTTACCAAGTTTAACAAGATTGGCTGAAAAAAAAGGAAACTACAGTAGAGTTGTATGTTTTATAACCTGGTATGATTATAACATTTTTCATAAAGTAATATATATCATCAGTAATTATTAAAAATAATCAAGATTTTTCTTTGTTGTATCATCATGTTTTTCCTTAATGTCTTCATTTCTCTCCAGATTTTTAATTTTGTCTCTATATTTTCATTTTAATAATAATTGGTCGAATACCGCCTCTTTCTTAAATACGACGAATAGCTATAGTACATCATCATGTTTTATATCAACTGTCAAATCGGAATTCAGTAACTCAACAAAGTACTCCTGAGATTTTCTTCTTCCTTCTTTCTCAAAATTCATCATTCTAATATTTTGTTTCCTGTAGTATTGTTCATTGAAATTTACACATTTTAGTGCAGCAATAGACCTTTTGTTAGCATCTAATGCTTTCTCTTCTAATGCCTGGATAGCTTTCATTTTTAAGGTTGTTTTCCGTGGAAAGTGAATCTTTTTAATCATCAAGTTTACAAGTTGTTTTCTCTTCACCTTTAATAAAACTTTTCAATGTTGTTTAGACATTCAGACAGTCGAATAAATCATGACTCTCTTAAAATATTAGTGATCATTGATTTGTACTATGCTTAAAGAATTCTTTTAAATCCTTTTGTTTCAATGACAAGTTCACAGCAGTATCTAAATCACTCTTTGTAATAGCGCCCCGAAGGGGTTTTTTAATGTCACCAAGATCACCCTTTATGCCTATCAAGACAATACCCTCAAGACCTTCTTCGGCTACATCTGAATGTGTTCGTCTGTTCTGCTTTCGTCGTTTTTCCATTGTTGATTCATTACAACCATTCTTTTTTCGCAGCTAACAAAGTTTGTCCACATTCAACGCCTTTCGCAGCTTAACACCTTTCCGACTTTTATCCTCTTGGCCAAGCATTCTGGAGATTAAAAAAACAGTGCTCCGGTTCAAGAGAATGCCGTGTAAAGATGAGGATGCACTTTCCACAAGTTCATGATACATCAAAAATATTAAATAGCGAGATTTCCAGATAGTTCATTAAATCCTCTTTATGGTGATAAAACAATTTTTTCCATTAGCATATACAAAAAAAATGGTTCAAATTTGCCAAAATCTGCAGAGCGACAAAATCAGCTCACTACTGCTACGGAGGCCATACTTTAATCCCACAAATCCAACAAATCCATCCTAATGTTAGATGTTATTTGGATCGTTTCGCTTTATTTTCTTCAACTTATAAAAATCGCAGGAGAAAGGCTTCTGCCGTCTTATGTTACTCAGCTAACACTCAAACACTGAATGACTGAGTGTCAATGAAATATACTGATGAATCTGAAGTATATTTGAGTTCCATTTACACTCAAGACTCCATAACTCTAAATAGTTCTATAGTTCTTTCTTATCTTACGGAAAACACTTTTAATTTAAACATGTTTAAATGAGGGTAATGACAAAATTAGCGACCAGAGTGGTCAAGAGTAATGTACAGAATAAGCGAAGACGTGGAAGTCGGGAAACCCTTTCCACGGAACATACTACTAATACACAACATTACATTTTGTAATTCTTATACAAGAAATTGATACATCAGAAGGCGAAACGATGAGCAAGAGATCGAACAATTTTTTTCGTTTTTAAAAATTAAAGGTTCAAAAACTGACACAAAGAAAACACATTGAAAACAGCACCAAAGACGAATACCACAAAAAGCGCGTAAACCATAATTTAAAAAAAAACGGAAGCAGACAGCACCATCAATGGAGGAAGTAGCAGGTTCTTGGGAGGCACAAGTTACGAAGCAATTGATAATACTGACAGTAGCTTAACAAATTTGCTGTTAAACAATGTTCTTTAAGTGTGCCCAGTTAAGCAGTCAATGTTAGTTAGGATGAAATTGGTTTTATAAACATTTAAAAGCATTAAACGTTAGCAGTTGTGAAAAGTGTAAGTCTTACGTGCGGTAAATTCTGCATGAGTTTCAACTGAGAACCCATTTTCCATAAAGTGAGTATCTTGTACTTTTACAACTTCATTATTACACCGTTTTCACCCTTAAAATATAGTACCAAAGTAAGTATATCCTCGATAAAGAAAAATACCTTGTCAAGTATAACAAATGTTACTGAGATGTTCCTTGCTAGAATATAACAGTAATAAGTTCTGTTAGAACATTGTATATCTAAGTATACAATAATAAAGAATGTACGACGTGAGAATGACTGAAATATATTTATTCTGACACAAAATTGGCAGTAATAGACATATGGAGATTATTTGCATTCAGCACCTTGTGACTAGTGTAACAATTTTCAAAAGTGACTTTTTATCATGTAGAGAACTCATGATTTTATGCAAACCGAACACGTGGATGTAGACTACCGTTTTGTCATTTTATTCAAATTTTAGGCAGAACAAGACGTTACTGGTAAGAAAATAACTACTAAATTATGATTATAAGTTGAAATCTGGGATTTGAGAGATTAAGAATTACCAAGTGGTTTTTGGTTGCTACAATAATGAAATATTTCAAGTATTTTTTCATTACATTTGAGGGTTATACACAGCAATCACTAGACCAATAAGCATGTGTTGCATTAATGAGTAAGTGAGTATTTGG
>MJUU01072672.1:80453-132674 GCA_002080025.1 Modiolus philippinarum
TATATATATATATATATATATATATATATACTACATTTTCAGGCATATCTATTTTTTTTCAAAACCAAGTACTAAATGCATAGTCATGAAGATAAAGAAAAATTTACTTGGTAAATTGTATAATCATGTATCGTGAATATTATAGTATATTTTCTTCATTGGTAAGATTATGATTTATGTATAATGAGTCGTTTGTCATGGGGTTACAACTGGCATTAACAGTTTGCATACAGTAGATGTGCGGAAACTTTATCTATATTAATGCAAATTGTAGATCTCAGCAAGCAAGTGTACCAAACTTTTGGTCAACATAATTTAGTAGGAAAATAGCTCCAAAACGACCATGAACGAGAATATAGTTTTTCATTCGACCCCTTTGAAAACATTTTAATATTTAACTTTTTAGTAAATGGTTATTTGTAATTTAAAACGCAGGACTTCAAGATGAAGAACAACAATAAAAGCGGTGTTCCTTTGTTTGCTTCTACCATGTATTTTAGAGACTTTGTCTCATGCTTATTTACTCCGTATGCTTTCATTGTGTACTTTAAATAGTCCCCTCATAAATTAGGTACGACATGTTGAAGTCTTCAAATGAAAGAAAGTGAGTAACATCGCGTAACATTCGAACCTTTTCTCAAAACCTATTAAAATATATTCTCCTGAAAGTGATTCGTCAGCTGCAAAACTCTTGTTTCACTGATCCGTGGACATCGAACTTTTTGCTATGGATCGTTGTTTGGTCCGAGATTGCTGCAAGAGGGATATAGTCAACGTTGACGTCAACGGAAATATATTCGTCTACTGAAACTTTTTAGCCTATTGGAATTAAACAAGATCTCATGGATCATTTAGCTTTCCCTAAGATTGGCTATCATATTAACACTCCGTTTCCGATGCAGACTATGGGCTAGATATGATTATATGTATACTAAAGTCACCTTGTTATCTGAACTTTATTCTGATGTGTTGAGCACTTCTTGTGATGCCTTTAAAAGTATGTCGCCTAATATTTTTTGTGAAAAATTTGAATATATATATACTGATTTGATTGACCTCCATGAACACAGAGTACATTCCGTCGAACTTAACTCCATGCGCAACTGATATCTTCAACGTTTCTGGTGATGTTGATCTTTCAAGTTATCTCAGAATATCTGTATTTTGTAAATTGTCCAATCACAAATCTTCATTGCATTGCTGTTAAGTACGGAAGCATGGAGGGGACATGTGAATTTTTTTTTCTATCTCGTGGCCACGACATACTAAGTCGTGGCTATGAGATAGCTATGTCGTGGCCACGTGATACTAACTCGTTCCCACGACATACTAAGTCGTGGTCACGAGATACTATCTCGTTCCAACGACATACTAAGTCGTGGCCACGAGATAGCTGTCTCGTTCCCACGAGATACTATCTTGTTCCAACGACTTACTAAGTCGTGGCCACGAGATAGCTATGTCGTTCCCACGAGATACTATCTCGCGGCCAAGACATACTAACTCGTGGCCACGAGATACTAATTCGTGGCCACGAGATACTATCTCGTGGCCACGAGATAGCTATGTCGTCGCCACGACATACTATCTCGTTCCCACAACATACTAAGTCGTGGCCACGAGATACTATCTCGTTCCCACGACATACTACGTCGTGGCCACGAGATAGCTATCTCGTTCCTACGACATACTAAGTCGTGATCACGAGATAGCTATCTCGTTTCCACGAGATACTATCTCGTTCCAACGACTTACTAAGTCGTGGCCACGAGATAGCTATGTCGTGGCCACGAGATACTATCTCGTTCCCACGACATACTAAGTCCAGGCCATGAGATACTTATACACTTAGAAACCTTCTAAACGAGCTTTGCTCATACTCATAGATATCTCGTGGCCACGACTTAGTATGTCGTTGGAACGAGTTAGTATCTCGTGGCCACGACTTAGTATGTCGTGGGAACGAGGAAGTATCTCGTGGCCACGACTTAGTATCTCGTGGCCACGAGTTAGTATGTAGTGGCCACGGGATAGTATCTCGTGGGAAAGAAACGCTAACTCGTGGCCATGATTTAGTAAGTCGTGGCCACGAGATAGTATCTCGTGGCCACGACTTAGTATCTTGTGGCCACGAGTTGGTATGTCGTGGCCACGAGATAGTATCTCGTGGGAAGGACATAGCTATCTAGTGGCCACGACTTCGTAAGTCGTGGGAACGAGATAGCTATCTCGTTGCCACGACTTAGTATCTCGTGGCCACGACATAGCTATCTCGTGGCCACGACTTAGTATGTCGTGGGAACGAGTTAGTATCTCGTGGCCACGACTTAGTATGTCGTGGCCGCGAGATAGAAAAAAAAATCACATGTCCCCTCCATGCTTCCGAAGTTAAGAAACAAGTTGTCAAAATGCGGAATAAGGAACGTAATTACTATTACTATTACTAATACTGAATATCCTTTTATTTTAAATTTCGTGTATTCATGTTCGATTTAGAATAACAATCAATACAATATTAATGTGAAAAAAAAAAAAAAAAACTAGTTCAAAAATTAGGTTCCAGTATTTCAGCTTCCGCCATGACAGGTGTCATTGATTTATAGCAGATGGGAAGATTCGTCATCTTCACCGTAGTGCAAACGACTTATGAAAGCTTTCTCAAAAAAAAAAAAAAAAAAAAAAAAAAAAAAAGTGCTTCTTTAGTATACCGTGCATATAGAAGAGACTAATATGATCCTGTACCGCTCACCTTGCAATTACCGATCTAATAAAATTTTCCAACAAGGTTAAATGAGTTGAGCACCATTAGTTTTATGATAGGCAGTAAGTCATGATAATATCCAATTGTGCATGAAACGGTTTTCAAGAATAAAAAAATTGCAACATTTTTAAACAGGGTCCAGTGTTAAACAAAGATGCAGTTGCAACCATCTTGAGTATATGATCGGTATCAAAATCATATATTTGTTTAATGAACACCATGTTACCATGCCTAGTTATTAACAAATAACAAAAATACCGAAGTTACTGTAATTTTCTTTTCTGCATATGGCCATTTCGACAACCAATGTCACAGATAAGGGCAGATAAAATCAAAACATTGGAAATTCAGAAATTGAAGGTGTACAAAGACTGATGGAGAAGAAACAATCAAAAAGGATCTAAATAAAAAGATAAACCCAGCTAAGGACAAAGCTTTGCATGAGGGAGATGTTCCTTAGTTTTATACAAAAATTTCAAATTGATATATTGCATGTTTCACAAAAATCAGTTTTCAGGCCAGCATCGAAAACTTGGCTACTGGGCTGATGAATACCCTCGGGGACTAACAGTCCACCAACAGTGGCATCGACCCAGTGGTAATAAATAACAAATAAAACAAATTAAACGAATGAATAAAACGATTTTCATGAATTAACAGTTTACAACATTTTCCCATGGGGTCCTATTTCAAACAGAGATCTGCAGTGGCGGCCATCTTGCACTTATGATTGGTACTAAAATCACGAATTTGTTTAAAGACCATAATATTACCATGCCTAGTTAATATCGACTTGATATATAAAAGCGATTTTTAAGAATTTAACATTTTGCCATAGAGTCCAATGTTAAACGAAACTCTGCAGTGGCGGAAATCTTCTATTTCTGTTCGATACTAAAACCATTCGTTTGTTTACTAACCACCATGTTGACATGCCAAGTTTAAAACAAATTGATGAATAAAATGGTTTCAAGAATTAATAATTAACATTTACCTATGGGGTCCTATGTGGCGGCCATCTCGGATGCGTTGCGAACTTGTAAGATATATGTAGAAATTGTAATTTTTGATAAGATAAACGTTTTTGCTTTTCAAACCTGACCTCTCAAAGACTTTTGGAAAAATAAGACAAAATAAGTACATTTACGAAAATTTGACAGATAAATGAATAAAAAACTACTCTCCTTTGGGTCGTTGTTTCTTTGACACATTCCCCGTTTCCCTTCTTTTTTCTATTTAGATTTTCTTCAATATTTTCAGGTAGGTAGACCTTGCTATTCTGAATATCGTTGCAATTCTAAGTTGACCTTTTATGAAAAATATTTAAATTTTGAACATTTTATGGAAAAAGGGACACTAACTCCAAGAAATGTTTCGGATTTTTTTCCAAATTGCAGGAAGCGTAGATCTTACCATGCTGATTAGAATTTTGATATTTGTAACGTTTTTTGAGTTATTCTCCTGTTCTAAGTAACAGCGGCCACATTGTTTGGTCTTCGCAGTAATCGGAAGCAATTGATGATTCATGCCACGTTTGGTTACAACTTGTCAAGTGGTTTCAGGGGAGAATTTTTTAAAGCTGTTAAATTGACGGACGGACGGACGTTAAAGCAAAAGCTCTTAAGACAAGTTAAAAACTGTCACCTTTATGTGTGTTGCTTTTTAGGAAGAATATATTTCTAGTGCTGCTGATGAGGAATTAATTTCCGAAATGGCCATACAGCTCATTAAAATTATTGCAGTTGGAGTTAACATATGTGTTATGGTCTCATGTTCATTTACTCCCGTGATACCCTTTCGTAAAATATTTGGGTATGAGCGTACAGAATTGTCTTGCTGCATCAATAAAAAGTACATTATCCGCCATACTGACCCTGACATTAGGTGATATAACGGGAGATATTATGCTTGGCATGAGACAATCTGGCACACATAGAAAAGATTAATAATAGAGTGTATTAACTGTAATTATGTTTCAATTATGCTTGTGATATATGAAGTGTTAGTTGCACTTGTAATTATGTGCCAGAAATGAGACTACCTGTGTTATAATAATTAACTGAATTAGGAAGACTGACCCAGTTTTCTGCAAGGTGATTGTTCGGCGAAAAGTCGAAAAGTATATAGAACAAGAAAAAAACTACATGGGAATTTTTTGGAGACGACAAATATTCTCGCAACATGTTAGTAAAACCCTTTTCTTTTAAAAATCAAAGTTTTGTATAAATAATCTTGAAAGCAAATGTAAAAAATAACAGGTTATGGTCTAGTATGTTTTTCAAAGTTTCGAAATTTTTTTTTACCAATATTTGAACCAAAATATTTGCAAACCTAATGTTGGAAATGACTGCTTTCACTTCAATGCATTCCAAAAGTTCTATTGATAAGTATAATTCCCAAAAAGACTTGTCTTTGAGAGTTTCGGGAAATTAACCAAAATTGAAATCAAAAGGTGTTTGCAGTTCAGTTGTTTGAAATTATTACTTTCACTAAAATATTAAGTTCTACGTTAGGGACTTCCTTAACATAAATTGTCTCCGAAATTCTGAAATTGATTACCAAGTTTTTTTAGTTACCTTATTTCAAAGAAATATGTTCAAAGAGTCAACTGTTGATTGAAGATATTTCTTAACTAATTTCAAAAGTTTCAAAAACAGTATTGTTTATGGTGAATAAAAACTACTTTTGCGTACCTCAGTATAGATATCCAGAGTAAAACACGAAAATAAAAATTTGACACAAATGTAGGCTTTTTATATTGTATCAAGTTAATGGCACTACGCGACTATCATGATACAGGTTCGTGTAATGGTGTTCTAATACAAAACCTTATTTTTTTGAAATTCAACATAAGGACATTGGGAAGATTTTGGTGTAGGTACTCCAACGAAAAAAATGAATGTTCGAATTGTATGAATATAACTGTGCAAACAGATAGTTATCTGCTTCAGTAATAAGACTTTAACCTTTTAATTTCCAAAAAAATAAGATTAAGTAAAACACGAAAATAAAAATTTGACACAAATGTAAGCTTTTTATATTGTATCAAGTTAATGGCACTACGCGACTATCATGATACAGGTTCGTGTAATGGTGTTCTAATACAAAACCTTATTTTTTTGAAATTCAACATAAGGACATTGGGAAGATTTTGGTGTAGGTACTCCAACGAAAAAAATGAATGTTCGAATTGTATGAATATAACTGTGCAAACAGATAGCTATCTGCTTCAGTAATAAGACTTTAACCTTTTAATTTCCAAAAAATTAAGATTAAGGATAATTAACATCATTAAAAAATTACAATTAGTCCACTTCCGGTATTTTATTTTATTCGCATTTACCAGTTCTATAAGAGCTAAGGAAAAACTGGTTCAAAATTATTTTGGAGTTACAGCGCTTTGATTATTATTTAGTATTAATTACGACCAAAATTCGAGAAAACTGCAAAAACACGTAAAAGTTAAAATTGCCGTGCACCTACGTGCATTCATAAATCTATTTCAAACTTTTCATTTAGAAAGTATAGGTTGTAATTTAAATAGAACACTTAACGTGCGTCTTCATGCACCATATCATCATCATGTATTTGTGCAATGAAAATTAACAAATAATCAAAATTTGCTGACAAAATTCTTCGTTGGAGTAACTATTTGGTGTAATGTTGTTTTGCAGCTTTTTGAACCGTAAATGATATTCAATTTCAGGCCTCTCTTAGTCATTGTGAAATACCTAAACCTAAGAAAATGAAAAAAAAAGTAAAACCGTAATGTCTTTCACGAGTATATGTTTGTCGACCCGTAAGTTATTTTTGCTCGAACTGATGCCTCGATTCATCAGCGTGTTGTATAATGAGCGGGGAAAATACTGCGAAACACTATCAAAAGTTAAAAAGTACAAGTTTGTCAATTTGTATTTTTGACCTTTTGCTTGTTCCGTACCTTCACCCCTACATCAGTTATTTTGTACTAACATGTGTAGAATAGGGTTCGGCGAAACCTTCTTCAGATAATAAAGGATTTACAAGCCACTGACTTCTTTTTGTACGATAATAATATTGTTGACAAGTAAAGTCGTTGACTGATAACATAACAACACAACTTATACCATTATACGCAAGAAAATACTTGTAGAGAAAACAAAAAATGATTACGGAGAAAACATATCATATTGAACTTTCAATTATTATTAAACAAAACTTTTACTGCAGAATTTTGTAACTTGATAACAACTTGTGGTGGTGGACTGGTAGTTGCTGATGGAATCACCAGTTCAAGTACCTCAAGACTGAATAAACAATAAAAGAAAATTGAGAAAATGATCACAAGACAAAGTCTTTACAAATACATAGTAAATCCAAGAAATGGAACAACGCTTTGATTGTTGCTCTTCGTCTTAAAGTCACCATGAGACTTTCAATAATGAGCTTTGCTCATATCTCCTAGCAAGTTGAAGACGGTCCCTACCGACATTTATTAGAAGTTACCAATAAAAGTAACGCTTAGAAATTTCTTAAAACTAAGGAATATCTCCTTCGTGCAAAATTATGTCCTTTATTGATTTCACTGTTAATTTAGTGTCCTTTACAGTGGCTTAGCTACCACCAAATTGATGTAGAAGCATACCATTGAAGTAAAAAGGGATGATGGCTTGTTTCTGTCGGCAGCACATAGAAACAAAGGCTTCATTCCATAGATGGTAGCTGTGCCACTGAATTTAACACGGACATAGTTATCTGCATGACCGCCTTATTAATCTAGACTTCTAAAAATTTCTGTTTCACACGATCATTCAAAAACTCCTAAATAGATATCCGTTCCTTATGGAAATATTTGAAGCTTTTGTTGGCACTGTGAATCAGTTTTTTACTTCAATACTCATGATCATTTTTTACTGTGTACGACAGTTCAATAGCAATTGCTGTTGAGTTGCTACCGGACATAATGGAAGGGGAGGTTGGGCTAGCCATAACCGATGTAACTCACCATTTCTTTTGAGATGCCTGTACCAAGTCAGGATGATTGCGGTCAATATTTTATCCGTTTTTTCACTTGTTTGTCTTTTTGCCTCATGGACTCTTGCTCTCGACAGTTCTGTTCGGTGATTTTGTTATGACCCCCATTTACTGCAATTGTGGTATTTTGTTAACCTTCAATGCCACTGTTATTAAAAACATTATCATTTAGTATTTTTACCTGCCCCACTTTCGTCAGATGACCGAAATTCTAGATTTGCATCCGATTAAAAATGACATTTTATTATTCATCAATATATATCCAGCGACCTATTTGTATTGGCGATAATTGCGGCCACAGATCAATCGAACTACATAAACATGTTTGTCCAGATAATACCAAAACAAAATTTTCAAGTCAAACTGAATGAAAATATTTGTGATTTCCATTGATATCAATTTAAGTATTAGCGTACTGGTTATAAGACAGTTCTTATAAACTATGGCACAAATACTTCCATATTACAACCCTTTTTAACGAATATTTAATAATACCGCTAGACAACAGTCAGTGAAACGGTAAACCACTAAAATTGCTCTAATTCAAAACCCAATTTTGGTGGTTTACCATTTTAAGAACTGTTGCATCTGTATTCTATAACCACCTCACAACACTTATTTTGTTTTGACTCAGCTCAATTTTGGTTGTTTACCATTTTACTGCATAATCACCTTTTTGGTGTAATTATACTGCGTTGATCGATTTAATAAATATGTTCAGTTTTTACCCAGTTTAGGGCTAGGGAAATACTTGAATGGTTTGTTATATTAGAAATACAGTTTTGTTTTCGTAAACCTCATTTTCTCAAATCAAGTGTGTGTGTTTGAGCTCCATGTCGTCCTAACTTGCTTCTCCACAAACACTCAACAGGTTTGGCATATATTTTGTGAACTGCTTCTCAACACCACAAGCAGGTTCGCTAGCAAAGTGAATCAGTCAAACTTGGTTTATATAAATTTTCATTCGTTTTTTTGCGGGGTTTTATTTGATCACGAGGAGTAGCCAAGAAGATATAAGCAAAAAAAAAAAAAAAAAAAAATACCGGAGTTACTGTCAATTTAGTTTCTGCATATGGCCATTTCGACAACTCATGCCTCTTAAGACCATCAACTCAAAAATATTTAAAACCTGATAGAGAACAAATAACCAAATATGATCTAAATGGAAAGCCAAAAACAGCTAAGGACAGAGGTTTGCATGACGCAGATACTCCTTACTTTTCAACAAAATTTTCAAAAATTTAGATATTGCAAGTTTCCACATTAAATCGGCATTCGGGTCAGCACCAAAGTACTGACTACGGGGCTGATGAATACCATCGGGGACTAACAGTCCACCAGCAATGGCATCGACCAAGTGGTAACAAACAAATACCGAAGTAACTGTAAACTTAGTTTCTGTATATGGCCATTTCGACAACTCGTGTCTCTTCAGTGCAGATCAAATCTAAACGTTTGGAAGACTCAAAGATGTTTTAAACCTAATAGAGAACAAATAACCAAATTTTATCTAAATGGAAAGTCAGCTAATTACAGAACTTTGCATGAGGGAGATACCCCCTATTTTTCAACAAAATTAAAAAAAAATAGATATTGCGAGTTTAAATGGCCTCTTTCCAAATATCAATAACTCATGTAGTTGCTTTTCCTGTCTACAGAAGCAGTTCAGGAAATATATAAGCCAAATCTGTCAAGGCTTTGTGGGAAAGAAAATAAACCTCAAACACTTAGCTTGGAAGATGATAAACCTGGACAAATATAGAATATAAAACCGCGATTAAAGTGCAATATCGAGATAGGGCAAGTCTTTCTCTCACGAAGCTTGCTGAGTAAGAGAACAATCAAATTCTTGTGCCAATTATGCCGGAAATTCTGAACCTTGCATCACAATGTTGTTTTATTATATATCTCAAAATGTTACAAAATAAAACTTTAGGAAAAACATATATTTTGTTGCCATTTTTGCACGGGCTTGAGCTGTTTGTAATTTTTTATCGAGAGCTTTAGCATACCTGTGGACTTATGAATATTGACCAGTGAAACAACTCCAAGCATGTATAAAACATACGAAGAGAGCTTCAAATCCACTCTTTTTATTTTTTAGCATTTCAATCTTGCAATAAACTAATGACTGTTTCATTTAGCAAGGGTGAAATAATTGTTCTCCGAAATTTTCCGAACTGATGACCAATGGTTGAAATTCCAACAATTAAGGATAGTTGGCATGTATGGCTTCAGTCAAGGATAAATATGCTAAAAGAAAAAAAAAGTTTTTTTATTGTTTAAATATTTTTTTTTATTTATTAAGTCGATTAAGCCAAAGCTACAGACAAACCGTCCACTTTAACTTATCCTATTAGAATCGAAAAAATCCCGGAAAGTTAAATATATACCGATTTTTACATGGATGTACCATTATCCATTAATTCCGCTCAAACCGGTACTAGGGGCCGTTTTGAATTTGCTATGAGGTATGAGCATAGACCTCATGGTGACTTCAACATGTTCAAGATGAAGAAAAACAATAAAATACTTGTTCCATTGCTTGGTGTAATGATGTATTTGTAGAGACTTTGTCCCATGTGCATTTACTCCATAATATTTCATTGCAATTTTTACCACAGATTGGCTCTTTACGCTGATATTTCACCCTTCGCTGTGGTACAGGGAAAACATATTTAGCAAGATATGACAACTCTTCATTAAATCAGTTCTGATTTGGCAATATAGAGTTAGATACGCACAAACATTATGATTACAAACTTGCAAGAGAGAAATAAAACATACTTCCTTTTTATTCAGTGGTCATTTGAAATTGTCATCTCAGTACTAAAATTTACGACAGAAGGGACGATTTTATTTTCAAAATTATCAATTTCCCCAAAACATGGACAGTAACATTCCAGCGTGTGTATGTATCACAGCTGGTTCGTTACGCGAGAGCTAGCACAAATTATATAGACTTTCTCAAGAGAAATAGTTATCTCCGTGAACATTTTTATTAATCACGGCTTCAAAAAATTCGTTTCCGATACGATCAGTAAAAAAGTTCCTAAATAGATATCAATCTTGTGTGGAAAAATTTGAAGTTCCTGTCAGAACTCTGATTCAATATTCTTTCTTTACTTAATACTGGGATGATTATTTCTTTTAACTGTCTACGACCTTTCAATGACTACTGCTGTTGAGTTGATAGCGGACACTTCCGCAATGGAAGGGCAGGTTTGGCGACCATTAAACCGATTCAACCCACCCTTTCATTTGAAATGCCTGAACCGAGTCAGGACCATTGCGTTCGACAATTTTGCCGGTAGTTTTCACCAGATTTGTCTTTTTGCCTGATGGACTTCGGCTTTTGACCACTCTTTTCGGTAATTTTTGACATAATTTCCTCGATTTCACAGTAGTCCCAAACGACGCAATCTCCGAAAAAACAGGTGTATAGTCTATTAACAGCTCCTTATAGTGTCATTATATCTTCATTTTTTGTTGTCAGTTTACCCTTGGATGTTACCATAAACTGAAATGATGGCTTTGCGATCCTAACAAAAAGTTGTCGTTGTCGGAGGAGAACAGATTACCATCTTTAATTCGATCTCACAAAATTCTACAAATTAGACCAATGTATCAGTTTACAATAAAGCGGATTTATTACATCATGAAAGACATAAACTTCACACATTAAAATTTTGACTTACTGAATGAAACTGGATATATCCACTTAAAAAGATGACACATTTGTGAGGGCATTAAAACTCTTGCTTTATTGCAAGTGATTTAACATCCAATGGTATTTTGGAAAATCGGATATATTTGTCAGGTGTTTGTATTTGGATTTGTGCATTAAATACAACTCTTAAATCGATAATCGATATTATTTGCATTTGAGTAATAGTCTTGACAATGAGGTGAACAGGATATGCTTATCCTTCATGAGCATTTGATGTCACTCTTAGTTTTTATGGGATAAGCGCCTTGGTTCTGAATGTTGTGTTTTTTATTTCCGTGCTTTGTGACTGTCTATTGTCCTTTTTCTGTATTCTTGTATTAGCCATGTCTCTAGACTTTGATTTTAGTAATAACCACATTCCTTCGGCATTCTGCTGCCGTTGTTTTAATGTACAAGATTCTATGAGTAGAATGTCCCATGGCAAAATGACAAAAGATGAATTGAACAAAGTAATGGTAGGATTCAAACTGTAAAAGAATTAAAAACTAACATTACTCTATGGTTGTTAAGGACTTATCACACATGACATTCCCAATCGTTACCTTTATAATGTAACACAAAATATAATTCATACCATAACGAGCCAGGGTGTGCCTTAAGATATTTTAGAGGTAAGGGATATGTCACAAATCCGCAAAAAATGATTTTAATTCAACACAGAAAAGTCGGCATTTTACGCCGTATTGTGCTAAATTCCTAGTCTTACAAATGTTTTCATTTTATCTACAATGACGGGATATATATGGTCGGCATTATCATCTGCCGCGATAACTAACATTTACTGTAATATAGATATTTTGCTTAATATTAGCTTAAGGTAGTTCGAGCCTAATAAAAATATCAGACATTTTTTACCAACCATGGGGTGAGCGAAGCGAACATGGTTGGTACTTGTAAACACTTTTTGTCCTGAAGCGGAAGTGGTAGGAGCTAAAGCTGTATACGAGGTTTCGAAACTGAAATCGAATGTCGCGCCAAAGGCGCGACCACACCCAAACGGATACTAAATGATGATTAAATAGTATTAACAATTTATCATTATGTTTCGTGCCGAAGGCACGACCGTATCAACAAACAGAAAACTGGTCTGTATACTGTATTTTCGAACACGAGATCACACGACACAACACGAGATCACACGAGACAGCACTAAATCACACGAGACGGGCAGTTTCGTATGTGTAAATTAATGATTATGGAAGTAAATGTCGTGCCGAAGGCACAGATAATATGAACAAATTGATACAACTGTCGTGCCATAGGCACATGCACGACCACTACCAACAAAAATAAAGAATAAATAACAAAGATAGTGTGGTTCCCATGACAACGCGTTCGTCATTCGGTGGCAAACATCAGGTGTCCGTAGAACAATATTTTACCCAAGTAAGCCCATACGAGTCAATTTAAAGACGTGTCGAAGGCACGCCCACTAGGATAAGGATAAAACAGTCGTTCTGAAGGCACGGACATCATGCCTAATAGCAAACAATGAATAGAGTTGACGTGCCGAAGGCACATAATGAGGAACACCATGGCAACGCACCCCTCAAGTATCATGACATGCATGAAACGGCGGACGTAGATGTCATGACAGCGTAAATAAAGATGTCTTACCTTGAAGTTAGATATTTCCTTTTCCCTGCCTAAGGCCAAGTGGCAAGGCTATATAGTTGATAGCCTACTGGCGTGAATATTTGACTGACAACTTTCAAAATGAAATGGCATTACGCTTTACAACATAATAATGCTCAAATTAATGAGAAAATCGTCAATCTTCAAATGAAAACAACTGAGCGTCTGCTACACTACACCGGAAATATGTAAAACTGCACTTCAAGGGTCGACAACTACAGAAGTGTTGTTGAGATTGCAATGCATTCAGAAATAGCATAAACTGGTGAAATGTATATGTTTGGATCGTGAATTATAAAATAATCAGACTAGTTGTGAATTGGAATATTTTACTATGAATTTAAGAGTGTATCTAGGAAACTTGACCACAGCTGTCAAGTCTCACGATTCGCTATATTATCAGTAAAATAATATTTCATACAATGATGACCATTGATGTGATAACATAAATACGGGGGAGGGCCAAATATAAATATTTCCACTGCTTTATATATCTATTGAAGAATTTAAAGTTTCACATGTCTCAAATTATCACCCCCCTCTCGCAGCTCTGCTGCAATTTTCTTGTTTTTTATATTTTAAGATATTTTGTAGGTCTTAACTCATATGTTCCAACAATAAAATAAAAACGATATGTCACTGGTCATCTTTTCCTGATATCAGACTTTGAAAATCAGGCCAAATTCAGTATTTTTCAACAATATTTACAAAGAATACATAGGGAATTATGCTTGTTATTTAGCTTCCATGTGAAATAAATATCAGACAGAATTTTTTTTATTTTTTGATATTTCAGAGATGTACACTTTAGCTATCTGATGAGCTAAAAATCAATATGTCACCGTTTGATTAAGAGAGATATCTTATGAAGTAAACGAAATAGATTATATTTACGGGAAAGGGGAGCTAATTCACGGAAAAAGTGTATGCCAATCTATTATGACGTCACAATGAAAAGGCCAATAAAGGAATATTCCGGCTTAAAAATCAAGTCAATTCCGCATCCGACTTGTGTTTCGCAAATGCGCCAATCGAATGCGCCGTGTATTAGTGTCGCAAAAGTATTTAACAACAACATCTATTGGTTGCCATGAAAAAATATCATATCACAATAAGAATGAAAGTAACATAACTCCGATTGATTAATTTTAATGGTATAGTTGGCGCAGTTTAAACAGACTATCATGAGTACCCAGAAGTAACAATCGATCTCGGGTATTTTCATATTGTGAATTCCCAATCCTTAATAGAAAAACTTGCGCATATTCAGTTTATTTGATACCATATACTAAAGTAGCCTGCAAAAGCCAAGGCTTATAATAAATAAAGTTATTTCTTATATTCGTAGATTCACTTTCAAGACAAATACTGCAGCAAAACGAGAGCCTATGTTAACAATGTGCAAGTCATCTACGAAAATTGATGTAAATCAACATTGTCACCTTAAGCCCTTTCATTTTTGTTATGAAAGACACAAACTCGTTCTTTCACGAAATAGTCTTTCGCCAGGGCAAAGTTTTTTGGGGCAATTGTTAAAACATAAGATAGTTGACATATTTACCTTTACACAAAGAGTACATAACTTACCTAGATACTTTGAAAATATTCCATCATTTTAACAGTTGCGAAATTTTAATGGCTTTATGCGCAGTTTGTTTAAATTTAAGCACTATTTAAGAAGTAATTGTAACAAAACAAAGGAAAATTTTATACTGGTGATAAGAATAAGGCTAGCTGACGATATTGACATAGTTGTACAGATAATCCTAATTACAAAGGCGTAAATATTATTGAGTATTTTTATAATTACATAAATTTTACAGACCTGGTTAATGGACACAATTTGAACAGTTTGATATTAACAACTTCTAGTCCACTTTTTTTTTAAGATTTCGATATTTTGTAGAATTGAGCACACATTGTTTATCACTAAAGACAAGAATAATAAGCCAATTTTCCCAACATGAGTTGAGCAAATGTATTTTTTTCTGTTTTTTTTTCTATAATTTGTAAGGAAAATTAAAGTATCTAGAGTAAAAAGTAACATGTTCAACAAATTGTGTTTGTGAAATACTTCATATGCCCCAAGCTTCAATTTTATTAGTTTAATAAACTTAATATTTGGTTCGAGTTATCTTTCTTTACATATATAAAACATATGAAAATGGTATTTAAAATTTTGACCTCTGTGACCTTGACCTTTGACCTGACCTAGTTTTTTTGGCATACTCATGTTTCTCTCGACAAGACATATACACCTGCAAAGTATGATAAATCTATCTTTAACAGTTCAAAAGTTAGAGCCAAGGTTGAAGTTTCGGATGCATGGACAGACAGACAGACAGACAGACGGGACGAAAACAATATGCTCCCCGATCCTCGATCTTGGGGCATAAAAAGTTCAAGTGAGACGATTGCTACTAAAAGACACTTTAATCTGTGTTGGGGTATAGCCAAGGATTGTGTTTTAAATATCACAGCTATTATCATTAGCTGCAACACTAAAACAAAAAACATTAAAACTAGAAAAACTGTGAGCAAACCTCACAAATATATACCCCGCTCCCCAATTTTACTCCAGAAGTATAAAGTAAAAAAATCAACAACAGCAACAACAAAAAAGTAAATATCAAAATTTTAAAAAGCTGGTGCACAATGGCAATATCCACTGAACATTCTGTGAAAGTTTCAAGGAATTTCATCCAGTGATTTAGGACGAGTTGTCGCCACAAAGTGTGTACAACTATGGCGGACGGAATAACGAACGAACGGACGGAGAGACGAACGAACGAACTGGCACCATAATCACTATATACCGTCCGCTAAAGCGGGGGGGGGGATAAAATCAGAAATATATTGTTTTCTTTTAATTTTTACAGTAATTTGCCGATTTTACAGTTAATTAATTCGATCCGTAATTTTACATACATCAGCTCCTTAAGTCCAACGCCTAAAGCTCCAAGAAAAACAGAAACATTTCATTAATTAGTTCCTTTGTGGATATGCTCAGTGAAAATCTATAAATAGGAAAAAGTGCACGCAAGCAACATTTTATCAGGACAAGTTCACCATTTGTAAGAGAACTTGTTAAAAACAAGTTGACAGTGAACCAACAATAGAAATGATAAGATGATAAAATTTTCGAAAATAGCAGTATTTGTAAATAAATAAAATGAAATTAATCAGCATATGTCAATAAAATTATTGATAATAGTGTCAACATATTTCAATAAAAATCAGACTTTAGCTGCATGGACATTTTGTATAAGTTCACTGTCATACAGGAAGGTACACCTTGTCAGGTAAGACTTGTTTCTGACCTTAAAGTAACTAAGACATACTTATCAAATAATTAAATTTGAAATAAATCTTTATAAACTGATATACGTAAAGGTCGTGTAATAAATATCAGTTCTTTTTAGCGCTTTGGCTGTGTTTAGTTATTCCATATAAAATACTTGACCATCCAATAAATCTCATATATATGCTCATGTAGGCCTATTGGCCAGTGATTTGATGAATAAAACATGATGTTCTATTTCCTATACAAATGTTTAGCACGGTAAATTCCAAATGGAACATTTTTTAACGCTGTACTACGAGCGGCGTGAATCAGATTTGGATTCTTAAAAACTCCAAAGATCTTCTTGAACAGCTCTACTCAAACAGTCTCGCATACTGCAACAGCTTTCAAACGTTTGATTTTTCTACCCTTTATACAACCCTTCCACACAGTAATTTCCGATCTAATACATCAATGTTTCTGTGCCAAAAACGGAGAACGCAGGTATTCTTATTTTGGTAATGGGTAAAAGGTAAAACATATTTGGTTAAGAACCATACTGAGTCAAACACGAAATTATGAAAATGACGTGATAAAGATGCTTGAATTTTGATCGACAACATTTTTGTTGAATGTGAAGGCCGCGTTTTTCAACAAATAATAGGGATTCCTATGGGAACAAATTGTGCGCCACTTTTAGCTGACCCTTTCTTTATTTGTATGAGGCACAGTTTTTATAAGGGCTAATACAACAGAAACAAAAACACCTGGCACAGACTTTTAATTTCAGCTTCACACACACACACACACACACACACACACACACACACACACACACACACACATATATATATATATATATATATATATATATATATATATAGACGATGTACTTTCTCTTACTAATCCAAGATTTAAAGAATATTTACATCGGATTTACCCTTGTGAAGTAGAAATTTAAAAGACAACCGATACACCAAATTCAGCTTCATACCTCGACTTTTTGCTATACATTGACGAACATCGAATCTCAAATCAAGGTTATATAATAAACGTGAATTCTTTTACTTCCAAATTGTGAAATTTCCGTTTTCCAGTAGCAATATACATACCTCCCCAGCATATGTAGTGTATATATTTCACAATTTATCCGTTACTGTAGAGCTTGTAGTTCATACACTGACTTTGTGGGCTAAAGCACTGTCACAATAATTGCTGAGTCAGGGTTATGTTCCGCCGTTGTTACTTTCATCCCCTCAGAAATTCTATGGTCTTCACCACGACATCATAGGTAGATATGAAATTTCGGTGTTACAAATGACATTTTCAGCTAGATTCACGTCTCCCTAGATTTGACATTACCGATTCTGACTTTACTCTGGATTGACCAACTGATAGTGTGACAGGTGCTGTATACAGAACAAGACATGCTTACTCTCTGGAGCACCTGATGTCACTCTTTTTGAGAGTTCATACTGTTAGAGCTTTAGTTTTTATTGGTGTATTCGTAGTGTTTGTGTTTTGTGGTTGTGTAGCGTCTTTGGTCTTCCGTCTTCTGCTGTTCTTGCTTTTGCCTTGTTTCTGGACTTTGATTAATGTAATCTTGTTCGTTGTTACTTCGGTATTCTACTGCCATTGTTTTATTACAAAGGGAACATTTCAAAGAGTCTGACACGTTCAGTCAAATATTATTTACCAACGCCTTGCAGATACTATAAACTGCAGCTAGAAATCCCTTACATACGATTACCAACAAAATGTTAAAAATAACCTTTAAAGATACGGAAATGAATCTGACATAAAACAGGACTTGATTTTCCTGCACAAAGACATAATTTTATTTCCGCTTTTACCTTTTATAGAATTTTAACAATCGACCGTTTTAAACTTTTTTCAAATACAACTTTATATTCTCGTTATGTTTGGAGACCGACTTCTACGTTCATCATTAAATCGAATTCATTCTGTCAGTATAATAGTCTTATCAAATGGATACAAACACATTTTTTTTTTTCAAATACATTATTTTAATTTTGAAATTTTTGACATGCTCTTTTGTTTTTTTTTATTAATTCTGCATTAAATTGTTGAGCATTCGAAAGTCTAACAGTGCGATGCACATTTTTTTCCGGTAATTTTGTGCCTGCTTTGTCTTTATTGCCCTTTGGATTTTGTGTGCTGACAATTCTGTTCTATAACATTGTATCCCCATTTGCAACTCTTAGATGTCTTACAATTACATCAAAATTAATACATTGACCTATGAAATATCTGTAATTTGTTGATAAGGGTGAAAAACATATCCAGCATTTGCTGATGTGCTTTCTCTTTCACCATGAGGCTACTGACCAATTAGGCTACACGAAAAAATGAATGTTAATCAACTATAATCAAATATGGTCCAATGATCTGATATCACCTTTTCACCTAAGCTTGTTTGGTCAGTTGCCGGTGATAAGAGATATTTTTCCAACATGCCCTTTTCAAGAGGTCATTTTTGATAAATATATATATATATAGTGACTGTGGTTATAACATGACAGACGACAACTGAACATTTATATATCTAAAGTGACCTAACCAGTAAAATTCAGCACACGGTCCGGGCACACGGTAAAGTTGCGACACCTCATTGCAGGCCACATTAAAAGAAGAAGTTTGGTAATACTATTTGCTTTATCGAGTTCTTCATCGTACATGATACGGATGAAATGATATGAAATAATCAAACAGGGAGGGCAACCTACATGTACATTTTTGCAGTTAAAGTAATTAGTAATGTTTGAGAATCATAATATTTGGATGATTGAAACATCGTTTCTGTCTTCGGTATTTTATCAAATATATCACATTGAATGCATATAGATTCGATTATTATGGGGTTACTTTTTTCACTCTGGACAGTATCGTACATGGTTCAACTATTGATTTTAAATATTTAACTTTAAGCTGCAATTACTTAAAAAATCGGTAGGCGGTATTATTATTACAAGTCATTAATCGGTTGTCTACCATCGGTATGGTTTGCAGGTATTGGAACTTGTTAAAACTGAGGAGCAAATTTCTACTCTTAGCTTATTTCCATACTTCTTTTAGGCCATCTGATTATGCTCATTCTGTATCGGATTCTGTAAGAAACATTTTGGAATTAAGTCTTCAAAATTCCTCGTCATACATTGTCTGTACAGAAACTTAGAAACTATTAGACAGAACAAAAGGCGGTGAATATATTTAAAAAAATAACGAATCGAAAAATAATTCTGCTTATTTATTGGTTTTAATAATCAATTTTTAACAATTATACAAGAGCTTATTTTAAGAATAATAGTCTTGGCAATTTTGGAATTCTTATAATAAATTACATTGACTTTCTTGTGTTTATTGAAAAAACAATTTTATATTTTTCATTGTCAAATTGATGGTTCTGAATATTTATCCGGCATAAACAAATACATAGAGTCGAGCAAATTTTCCAAGTTTCATTTCCATGTTTTTTTTGTTAAACAATTCTTTATATTTATGATTCCACCTAGCCATCAGTATTGTAGACACATGTCATTTAAACATTCCCTAAAGTACCTTGACATATACTATCTTTTATCAAGCTGAGTATGTCATATAAAGTTGATGCCTGATGTTCTTATTTTACTCCACGTCATTTCAGATTTCACATGTAGTGCTCTGAAATAACCTCAGGGTCAGTTTCTGATAACTAATCTGTATAAATAAAGAAATGTGTAGATATACAGTTAAATTTACCTTGGCATATAAACTATATAAACCTAGTATTGATGGAGACCAACACTGCTTACAAATACACTAACACATATACGAGGAGTTATTAGAGTTCTCATGTTCTGACACAGAACGTTTTCTTTATACAAGGTCACAAATGGCCAGAATAATTTTGATATATTAACTGCAGGGGAAGGTACATGGTCAAAATTCGCAAAGGTTGCAGGTCGGATATGATCCTCTCCCGCCTTAAATATATCCTCGTTACAGATATTACTACTGACAGTCAGTATAATGTTATGGTCACCTGGGAAAACATAGGTCGACTGAGGATGACAGGGGTACGAGACCGTATGCCCATGGTAGCAAAATTGCAATTTTTAGACGCCTCTGCAGCAGGAAATTTGTAGCATTTCTATTCTAGCAGAGTATAGAAGTTATTCGGGCTTCACAGGGGACATGGGTTCATATATCCCTCGAGCCGTCTATCATCTCTTTGACATTTATTCCTCATTGTAAATTCGAAATATAACAATTGTAGTCGGTGTATGTGGTCGATTTATATCGAACTAGCAAAAACATATTGACCTCGTACGGATTTGATTGTAAGGAAGCACCTAAAATCCTAAATTAGCCCGCGGTATTCAAACTATTATATCTCGATGACACGACAGTCTGGGCGTGTAGTGTCTTTTGTCTTCCGTCTTCTAGTGTTCTTGCTTTAGCCTTGTCTCCGGACTTCGATGATGTAATCTTATGCTTTGTTCCTCCGCACTTTACAGGCGTTGTTTTGACTTTAATTGAACTTTCATCTGCTAAGCTCAGTTCGCGTTTATTTGACAATAGACGAAGACATACAGTCTCCTAGCTTAGCCTTTCGATGTGAATACCAGCACTTTTGTGTACTAGACCCCAATTTAGTGATCAGTGATATAGGTGATAAAACACTGCACGATTGTTAGCAACACTGTTCAAAGTAACAAGGTGTTAATCGAGGACACTTGAACTGCTTTAAATGATTTATAAATGATTTCCGTCCCCTGCCTGCCTGATGCATCATCAGAAAAAGTGATCCGATGTTGACCTCATATCATATCAATATTTGATATAACTTGGCATAGTTTTTCCCTTTTTATTTGTAACAGTTAACTATATTTTAGTTGAAGTTTACGAATGACAAGTGATAATGTGTTTAAAGGCATACACATAAGTCGCCAAACCAGAATCCAGTCTTTAATCGTCTTTGAAAGAACAATAATTCCTCAATTTAAGAATTGGATTCGTAAACTCTATCAGTGGGATCAGTAACTTTGATTTACCTGTTAACAATTTATGAGCAGAAAGATCATTTCTATTTTCTATTATGATTTTTCCTCTATGGTGTATTATCATGTCATAATTTTAATAAATTGCATTGAAAAACACACAAGTTGCATTAAACTTTTTGAGAAACTAGTACGTCATCTGTGCGAAAAACAATTGATTGGTCTTTCATCATAATGTTCTCATGTAAGCTTTACATTTATCATTTTGAGCTTAACATGTACATTATACAATGTGAAATAAAGGAAATTAAGTTTTTGGTTTTGACCTTGAACTTTGATCTTTACTTCATTTTGAAGGTCAAGTTTTCCTAAGTATTAAATGTCTCTTTGTATCCTCAGTGGTATTTGAGATTAGCAAAAAAAAAAAAAAAAAAAAAAAAAAAAAAAAAAAAAAAAAAATCGTTTTTTGGTAAAAAGGCCAAAAACGGTTGGTGCTATAATGTTGGTTTCATGTATCAAATGCAGATGTTAGGAAGGTACACATTTTCTCTATTACATTTTATCAGCTATCTGTTACTCTTTCTGGGATAATCCGATAATAAGAGGTAGGGTCACAGTGACGAATGACCTATGACCTTCGTAATTTTAGATGTAACTCATGTCACCTAGGTTCCAAGTTTCTATCTTTTACCGTTTCCGAAAAAAAACATACTTAAAGATGCGATAAATTCATCAAGGGGCATAACGCATGAGCTTTTAACCAGAGTTTCGGAACAAATGTAAGAAATGTCTGTCGTGATCTATTAAACATTTTGTCATTACACTTTACCAACTATCTTTTATGGTTTCCAAGTTAAAACAATATCAAATCTTGGGTAAAAAGTCAAAGTGGCCAAAGACAGCGGTCATTTGGAAAATTGAATGTACATCTTTGGGTGGTGATCTACCTTCCTGTAAAATTTGGATGAGATTGGGCAAGTAGTCTGTGAGAATTTATTGGACATGATTACGACAAGAAGAAGTGGAAAAATAAAAAGTGACGCAAACATAGAAGTCTCCAAAACCAGAATTTATTCTTTATTGTACTTTGAAAGAACAATGATTCCTCAATATAATAAATATGGTCTTACAGCGCTGCAGTAAGAATATACTTCATCAGCAGTGGGGTTGTATCAGAAAAAATCATTTCTTTTTTTAATATCACAAAGTAGAACATTTCCTCTATAGTGTGTAATTATTTCAAAATTTCAAAATTTAATTTACACTGACATACATAAAAGTTTCAATAAGTTTTGATCACCCATCTTTGAAAACACTAGTTCGTAAATTTTTCTAGGAACAATTGAAAGTTCTTTTCCAGAAGTTGCATCATAATGTTCTTTTTCTTAATTCATCGATAAAACCAAGCTTATAAGCTTCGTATCAACATTAATTGATACTTTAACATGAAGTAAAATTTTGGCAATCTTGACCATTGGCCTTGAATGATCCTTGTATCTTCGATGGTATTTGAGCTATGAGCCAAATCCCCGAAATCGGACATCAAAAATCGGTTTTTGGGCCTATTGGTCAATTGTTTTAGACCCAGTGTAACAGATGTAGATCTTAACAAGACACACATTTTGCCTTTACATGCTATCAACTGTTTATTACAGTTCACGAGTTAATCCAATGACAAGGTCTAGGGTAAAAGAGACCAATGACCTTGGCATTTTAAAATGTAACACATATCACCTAAGTTGAATGGAAAAAGTTCAAGGTTTCTATCTCTTACCGTTTTCTGAAAAAAAAAAACATAATTAAAGGTAAGACAAATCTTTCCTCATGAACAGTTGACCACAGACTTTCGGTCCGAATGTTTCAAAGGACCGTTATGTCCTAACAAATATTTTTGTCATTACATATTATCAGCTATCTTCTACAGTTTTTGCGTAAATCCAATAATAAGATTTGGGGTCAAAGTTTAAAGAAACCGATGATAATGTTAATTCTGAAAATTTCAATACCCGAATGCACCTCTTGGGGTGGAGATCTACCATTATGTGAAGTTTTGTTAAGATTTAGCAAGTGGTCACTGAGAATTTGCTACGATAAGATTATGGCAAGAAGAAGTGGAAAAATAATAATAATGAATAAGAAACGGTGAAAAAACAATAAGTCTCCAAACTTTATTTTGGGGTGGAGATCTACCATTATTTGAAGTTTTGTTAAGATTTAGCAAGTGGTCTTAGATAATTTGCTACGATAAGATTATGGCAAGGAGAAGTGGAAAAAAATAATAATGAATAAACAATAAGTCTCCAAACTTTGTTTAGGAGACTTAATAAGAAACAGTGCAAACAAAAGAAGTCGCCAGACTTTATTTGGGCGACTTAAAAAGAACATAATGATTAAGTTCAAGTCATGGCCAAGCTATATAACTGAAACAATTTGGCTTGATTAATTAAAAAAAAACCAACTAAACAAATAGACAAAAATAGCAAGACACAACCCATCGTCGAAACAAGCAGACAGATATTCAGGGTTTTCGCATGCTTACATATATTTACAAAAATACTGTACAAAGAGAATATTTCTATGACCTCAGTTGCAGACGCAGACCGTTACTTTATTGAATAATTTTTTGATTTGTGATAAATCTTTAAAATGCTTTGCTAAAAGTAATCATCACGTGACACTGCAGTATTCTTATAATATCCCTTTTCTTAGATAACCTGCAATTTTAAATGTCCAAATCGTGATATTGTATTGTAAAATATTTCAAAATATAATTTGACAAAAAAAAAAAAAAAAAAAAAAAAAAAAAAAAAAAAAAAAAAAAAAAAAAAAAAAAAAAAAAAAAAACTGTTCTACATGGAGAACACTGTGAACTTTATTTTCTTTTATTTTGAGAAAAGGGAGTTCGACAAAGATCTTTTTTTTTCTTTTTCGTGGGACAGACTTCATGTAAAGACGAACAAACTATAATTTATCTATAATCTAACGGTTACATCTTTAATTATTGTTTTTCGTTATAATTTCGATATAAATGAAATCAAAATTATAATCTGATATGGCTGTAGAACCTCTTACAACACATATTTCTCAAAACTTGTGTACGGCTTTTTATAGGTATGATCATTCTATATATAAGTAGAAGCAGTTTTCATTTATCACGTTTATAAGAGATAAGTGGTCTCATTTTGAAAGGTGATTGAAGTGTGTTGTCAGTTATCGATATGATAAAATTAAATGTTTTAAATAGAAACAGATTTTGGACAACAATTGCACTAGTAATACGACGAACGTTAAAATCTTTACTTTATAGTTGATACAAGGGTATCAAAACATAGCTTGAATGAAAGCTCTTGCTAGGCCGTTCTTATAATTTGGCAATTAAAGGATATTTTAATGCTGCTATCAAACACGGATATGACAGTCGCATATCTAAATTTGGCGAAAAAATAAAAGGATATATATATAGGAATAGAATATATGACAAATAATCTTTCGGTAATGTCAAAAAGTTGTAATTAAAAATAATAATAATAAAAAAAAATAACATTGAATTCAACAAATGTCACATTTTCCTTTCTCCTATCGGTTTCACTGTTCGATGCAGATATTCATGGAAGGCAACTAATACGGTTGCTAATGACGGAACGTCATGCAATTAGAGCGTCACACTATTAAAATGAAAGTAAAGTTCGGGTATTGTCTATATTAAGAAATTTGAACGTTATAATTTGCCGAATTAAAATGTCAACTTTCGGCGCTTCATTTATTTAGCTTAGGTTTATATTTGTTAATGAAGAATGTTTTTTTGCTTATGCGTTCTTGATCTAATGTGCCGTCTGCGCACTGATATAACGGGAATAATTTAAAGTTTCCGTGGCCACAAGATTCCAAATGCGTATTTAACGGGATTTTGCGTGTGTAAGGATTATAAATTTGTTGACGATGAACTGTCATCCTCTGATATATATAATTTAGGTTTTTAATAGTAGAGATTTTAAGTTATTTACTTCTTTTTGGTAGAGACAAGTCGACTCAAAAATTTGAATATTACGATCTTCCTTGCACGCTGTTAGTTAAAAAATCTTTCTGGTAATTTGTTCTCTATCAGTTTTTAACTTCTTTGAGTTTATGGTCTTCCAAATGTTTAGATTTTATCGGCACTGAATAGACATAAGTTCTCGAAATGCACACATGCAGAAAACAAATTTACAGTAACTTCGGTATTAAGTTATCTGAAAAGGTCTTGCCGTAATTCCATTTTGATATTATTTTATCTTTGCCTTCGTCAAACATATAATTTTTTTCTGTTTCTAAGACTCCGACTCATCTTTAAATGAATACTTCATGTGTTTAATTGAGCTCATCAATAAGATAGTTGTTGTCAAGTAGCTGCAAAATATGACCGTTTATTGCACTATATAAACATGCAGGAAAAGTACAACTTACATATACCCCCTGATAAAAAGGTCAGTACGTGTGATTGTAGGAGATATTTCGTGATGAATTGGTTGATTATAAGTGCATACTGTTACACAGACTTGATCATAATGTGCATAGGTTTATAATTAATTTCAATGCATATTTTAAAACCCGTAATCCTAGTATCATTCAAACTTAAATACAGTTAATTTGCTCTTTTTACATACTTGTATCATTGAAATTGACAAAATTGTTATATTTTATGTCTTTGTAGATACCGATATAAAGAAAAAAAGTAAACAATTGAAATTTTAAACATGCATTACGACGACGCTTTCCGTTATATTGGAGAATTTGGAAAATACCAAAAATTTCTGTACTTCTTGATATGTTTACCACAGATGTTCAGTGGGATTCAAACATTTCTTCCTGTCTTTATTCTCCATGTTCCAGATCACAGGTAAATATACATTAGTAAAAATAAATTTCCCTCGTGTATAGCTCTGACCTTACCTGATTTTTGAGTTTTATTTAGATTCTTTTTGCCATAAGTTTTATACCACCACCTCGCTTTGTTCCGATTTGACTTACACTGTAGAGGCATAAATTGTCGAAATGGCCTCAACAGAAACAAAATTTACAGTAACTTCGGTATCTTGTCGTTCATTTAAGTAAAATCTTTTATAGTTATGATTGTAACGCTAACTATAAAAATAAATGGGGAGTAATAACAAAAAATTACCGAGTAGAATTGTCAAGAGCCAAAGTCCAAGAGGCAAAAAGGCAAAGCAGGTGGAGAAACACCGGTAAAAATGTCGACCAGTGCGGTACTGATTTGGTTCCTAGGCCTAACAAAAGTCCCTTCAAGTATCGTTTTTCTTTCGGCATAAAGAATTGGTTATTAAGTACTGTGAAAAAACTTATCAAAACTGTAGTATAAAATACTTTTGGAGTGTGAAAAATTCTATTGAAGTTTTAAATGAACAATAATCAATTCAAATACCAGTCTAATCCATTAACAGTTGTTTTTTTCCACACTTTATACAACCCTCCTACATAATTTGATTTAATCCACATTGGTATAACAGATTATATGGCCTTTTAATTTTCTGGTCTGCAGTTCATTTTTTTTCTAACAACAATCAAGGATTCTTCTCTAATATTAACTACCATAACCATTGTTTCTAAACATGTGATGATATGATTAATGCACTAAAGCTATTGCTGGACAACAATTTCGTTCGTTTTGGCAACGCTATTTAACAACAGGTCATAGGTATTCCCATGGGTAAAATTGTGCACCTCTGTTGATCTTTTTTCTATTCTGTTACGAACGAGATTCAAGGAAAGGCGGAACCATAAGAAATGGTATAAACTTATTTCTATTTTCAAAGATAACAGCAGGTAAATTGACGAATTCCTTACTTTTGACAATCCCTAGTTTTTAGATTATGTAGACATCATTTAACCACAAGAACTGACATTAAATAAAGCTAACAATGGTTCCAAATACTGCCCTCTTCTGGGTCTAACTATTATAATTGACTTTGGTAAAATAAAAACTAAAATACATGATAAAAGGGATGATTTGTGTTTTTCCTGTGTAGTTCCCTGGCAGATTGTGGCATGCAATTGTTATTTTCAGCTATTGTATATGGTTCCTGCTAACCACTGTTTTACATTTGGTACAGGCAGTTCAAAAGAAATTTTGGGTTATACGGATTTTAATGACATAATAATAATTATAATCAGCCTTATGTATACTGAAAAGCAGTGTTTTTCACCCCACCATGTAAATGACCTAGAGTAGTGGCACAGAGTACAAATAGAGTAAGTATGTATTTGCGATAAAAAAGGGAAATGTATAGTTAAAATATAACGCATGTATTGTATTCCATTCAGTTTTACATCCGAGAGAGACCCAAAGTATACCAAACTAACGTGGATAGTCATCTGTTATTTATCTTACCTTAATTGCCTGTCTATTATATGGTTAAAAAAAGAAATTGAAGATATGTTTAAATTTTGATAGCTTTTCTTGATTATTACATTTTTGCTTTCTTCTATTACAATGCAAATGTATTTGTCCGTAATGACAAGTTTATCTTTTTTTCAGATGTGCTTCTCCGATGGATACCGAAATTTCATATGCAATAAATCCAAATATATTTGACAAAAACTACACCGTTATAGTTGACAAAGAAAAATCTATTCAGAAAACATATTTTCAATGTGATATTCTACAAAGAGAAGTTAGTAACAATGACACAGACTTTCATAGAATTAATTCAAGTGGTTTATACGAGGGTAAAAAGAAATGTGATTCCTGGGTCTACGACAAAGAAAATTTTGATATAACATTTGCAATGCAGGTAAATAAGTAGGAAGCATTATACGTAATAAAACATGTTGTAATGTTCCAATATTGAAGCCAAGCTACAATGTAATTGGATATGTTTTCGAACGCTTCATCGGTATGTGGAAACATTTTCAAATAGTAACTTTCATAGAAATGCCTTTGTTGAAGAAGCAAACATCTAACCCTGCATGCAGGCTTCGCTTTTGTTCAGTCTTGGCATTTGTTCAGTCTTAAAAATACTACGGCTTCATTCCGTGTACGGCACTCAGTGGATATGCTTGGTACTATATTTGACTTCCTATTTCGATAATTTTGGTAATGAGTACTTCTGTTTTTACTATTTCTGGATTATGTCTTTCCATATTATTTGATTTAAATGCTTCTGATGAGAGGTTACTCCTTGAAACACGTGTACAGCATGTTATTATGCAACTTGGGTATTTTTTTAAATTTTTTTTATTATTATTTTCCTGAAAATAGAACCATGCATTTATATGCAAGGGAGGTTTTTTTTTATTTCCTTTTTTTCAACGGATATTTGGACTTTGGAACTTTTTTTTTACATTCTCCATTGATTTCATAAAATAATTATCTTATTTTATTTTATTTTATTTTGAATTTATAATAATCCGTAAATAATGAAATGGTTTTCTATATGCTTTGTTGATATTTAAAATTTGCATCTAATTTACGAATTGAAAACCAGGAAGTATTCCAAGAAAATCTGTTACAACAAAAGCAACAACAACAAATAGTTTATCAAAGCCTCCCTTTTCTCAGTAAGATTTGAAACTAATATTATACATGTAATGGTAAAAAGTGCACCATTAATTAGTGCTCAACAATTCATCTTAAAATACGTTAAAATTAGAAGAACCACTCCATACTGTAAAAGTATACGTATTCATTTAAACAGAAAACCTCTTTATAAAATAAAAACTTAAAGTGCCACAGGAATTTGAGGTCGAACTTCTAATTTATGAAAAAATTATTATTATTATCATTATTATTATTTTTATCATTATTCATATTAAAGAACTTCTGTTTAGTATAAAAAATTTCTTATTAACTAAAATGATGATTTCAAATTACATCACTTTTATAAAAAAAAAAAAAATCTACGCCTAGCTAAAATATCTTGGCGGTTTTTTGCAAATTAATTTATCAATTATTAATCCTAAATAGAAATAAAAATTGATAATGATTTAAGTCTGGACATGCAACACAAGTATCTGAAAATAAAGTGTCCTCTAAATAATCATATTATGCACACTTAATGATTACATGTTTCTCATCATCAATATTATTTTTAATTTCAAAAATACTACAGATTCTGTCAGATATATCCATTCTTTGATATCTACCAGTTTCTAATCTGACTTCTAGATTTACACAATGAACTATGACAACTACTGCAGAATATCCCCGATAATCCGTGACGACTATTGTGGACCAATCCCGATAATTTTTAACTACTGTTACAGACTAATCCCAACAATATGTTACTACTATAACAAACTAAACCCAATGGTCTTTCCATACTGATACAGAGTCGTCTCAATAATCTGTTAATGTAACTACAGAATAACTCCGATAATAGGTTACTACTATTACAAACTAACCCCGATAATCGTTACTACTTCTACAGAGTTATTATAATCCAAATAATAAGTAACTACTATTACATTTTATCCAAATAATCTGATTCTACTATTACAGAGTAATTCAATAATATGTTACTTCTTTCACAGACAGCTGTTATTACTACTATTACAGAGTATTTTCAATAATATGTTACTACTACTACAATATAGCAATTCCAAAAATCTTTTTCACCATTTCACGTTAATCCCGGTAATTAGTTAGTACAATATGTATTAAGGCCTAATCCTAATAATTTGTTACTATTATTACAGAGCAATCTCGTTTGTGAGAAGAAAGCGGATAGAACACATGCAGTGATGTCATTTATGGCTGGGCTGACGGGTGGATCTCTCGTAACAGGATTTATTTCAGATTTGTGAGTAAATCTTATGTACATTTATTATGTAAAAAATATGTAGGTTTCAAAATGAATTGTGCAGTTCAGAGTAGTCGTTTCATGACCAAAGTACGGCAATGAATATATAAATTAAAGCTAAATTCAGACAATGTAACCATTTATATTATTTAAAAAAATTATATCTTCTTATGGTATTTTTACACAAAGATTTGTGGACTTAACAGCGCAAAGCAAAATTTTTCTTATGCTTTTTACTGCCATTACAATGTTTTGTCCACATTTTCTTTTGTATTTTCATGATTATTTGGAGCAAAATACCTTCTTATAAGGTTTTGTCACCAGTGAAGTTAAGTTTGTTGTAAATAAATAAAATTGGAGTTATCCCTCGTTGTATAAAAACAAATATTGTGGATAGAACGAGTGACAAAAATGGGGATGTGTTATACATTATCTTGTACATACTGTAGCTGCAAAGTTGTCTCAATCTAAAACATCATATTATTGGTGAAAAGTTCGACGCTCTGTTTATTTTGTCAAGACTTCAGCGTATTTGTAATGTAGACGAGACACAATGTCAAAGTGTGCTATTTGGAAAATGAATATTCTATTTGTAAGAAAATCATATCCATTTTTCAAAAAAACCCTTACGATAAGAATATGTGAAAATTTTTAACATTTCAAGTTTTTGACACTCGCTGAAATATTAATCGAGTGATTGAAAATTGAATAATATATGAATGAGCAGATCTTCCAAAACATTTGATTGAATCTGCACTGAAGAGACGAAAGTTGTCGAGATGGCCGTATGTAGAAATTAAATTTTTAGTAACTTCGGTATTTTGTTATTTATCACACGAGTCTTCAGTAACATGGCTTATAGACCCCGTGTTTTAAATACAGTGTCTTATGAAGTATAATGATCAGTATTTCTTAGGACTTCAAATATATTTAAAATTGTTTTAAAATTGTATTTTACATATTACAGATATGGAAGGAAGAAGGCTTTTATGCTGTGTATTATACTGCTGATTATTCCAAATATAAGTTTGACATTTGTCACAGACTACATGGTATTTGTGGTACTAAGATGTATTTCTGGATTCTCAGTAGGAGGACTCTTAGGAACTGGATTTGTAATGGGTATATACATTAGCACTTGTATTCGGAAAATATTGTTAGATTTTCTGGTATGAAGTCAGTATTTGCATCTTTTCATAGTAAGATTTACGTGAAAAAAGATAGTCATAATTGAAGGGCAAAGTAAGATAATTTATGAAGCAAATGCGTCGTTGCCTTTCACAAATTCTCTAGAGGTTGCATTTTATATATTTTGTTCAAAAGACATGGCACAAAAATTGAAGATATAGAATAGGAGTTAAAAATAACAAAATACCGAAGTTACTGTTAATTCATATTCTTCATATGCGCATTTCGACAACTTATGTCTTATCAATGCAGATAAAACCAAAACTTTGGAAGTCCATTAACCGAAAACGTGTAAAAGCTGATAGAGAACAAATAACCAAAATGATCTAAATAGAAAAGCCAAAATTCAGCTAAGGACATAGCTATGCATGAGGTAGATACTCCTTAGTTTTAAACAAAATTTTGTAAAATTTAGAAATTGTAAGTTTCAACAAAATCGGTTTTCGGGTCAGCACCGAAGTACTTACTACTGGGTTGGTGAATACCCTCGGGGACTAACAGTCCACCACCAGAGATAACGGCCCAGTGGTAAAAAAATAACAAAATACTGAAGTTACTTTCAAAATACAAAGATAGAATGCGAATAGGAATTGTCAGTAAAAGATTTAGAGACAACAGATCCAGTCTTTCCTTAAAAAAAACAACAACATTTTAAAGTAAAAATCACAATCTCAGATTTTAAGACATGAAAAGCATCAATTTATTTTACTAATTATCATTAAGCATCATTACAAATGTGACTGCGTTCGTCATAGAAACAATAGGAGATGATAAAATACTACCATTTATACTTTCCAGGAATGGAAATTGTTGGTCCAACAAAAAGATCCTGGGCTGGTTTGGTATTTGAATTTTTTTGGGCAGTAGGATCAATGCTGTTAGCTTTAGCTGCATACTTTATCAGAGATTGGCGGCATCTAAACTTAGCGATGTCTGTGCCTCCAGTATTATTTTTAGTATATTTTTGGTAAGTAATTTTTCGAACATTTCACAATTTAATATAGTATACGTGCTCCCAGAAGACATTTCACTACCTCCTTCCTATTGCTTGAAATGTATTGTTGTTTAAACCCTCTGTAGTAAAAATCGGCCGTTAGCTGGAAAGATTTTCATCTGTTTTTACACACCCTAACTTTACCATGCTTTCAATGTATTTATATTGACCTTAGCTTCATTACAGTGGACGAAAGGCCTTCATACGAAGTTCATTTGATAAAAAAGATAAAGGTGTAACCTGTTTAATGTATTAGTTCTTTAACCTTGATTTCATAATGTGCTTAAGGTACATTATGACATTCATATCAAAACAGCTTATTTAAATCAATCAGCGATTACAGTTATCATATTTTTTTTATTTATTCAAGATTGTTGGAATGAAAAATCAAAGGCAACTTCAATTGTTGTACAAAGTAGTATCAAGTTAATAACCTAGAGTGAAAATAAAATATATTGCAAAGCCCCTATTATAAAAAACAACGGATCAATTTTAATTTTGTGATTGTAAGACCTTTAGATTTTAAGAGCAGCCATGAAATCGTTCTTCCCGTTTCTATTTTGATCAATATATAAATTTAGATTTCGCCCCCATACACTTATATGATAGAATTCCATTCCATGCTTCACTTATATGCAACCCAAATGCCAGAACCCCACAATATACCACTGCTTTTAAGCTTGGTAGTTAGAAATCAATTTATGATTGTACACTGCAGCATATATACGAGTAACGTTTTTTTTACAAAGTTGGGCTTATTGTAGAGGTGAAGATTGGAGAAAAATATATTAATTAACATTTGTCAAATAAATTCTTTTTATATTTAGTGTGTCATATTGGATTGATGGCCTAAGCAAGAGAACGAAGAAAGAAAAACCTCTATGAAGCTTGACGAAGGGAGAAGGCAATATACGGATGAAGAATGATTTTATTTTTTATTACAGCATCCTAATTATATTTGAATTGAAATTTTGCCATGGCGAAAATGTTTTGAGAGGAAAACTTAAAGAAGACTAAAAAAGGTTAAGATAATACTCATTTTGTCTTTTTGCATGCAGATTTTATTTGCATTTTATTAGATATTGGTAGTTCAATTTTTCTAAGATAATATAAAACCATTAATTGATTACATAAATTTAGTCGAGAACGTGTGTAACTTGCATTTGGATATACATTGTTTCGTTCAAATGTTGTTAAAGGTTGGTCCCTGAATCGCCACGGTGGTTGCTGATAAAAGGAAGAACATCAGAGGCCGAGATAGTACTTCAGAAAACGGCAAGGATGAATAAACAAATGTTACCGTATGGCTTATTTGAAAAATTCAACGTAGAAACAAAAACAAAGCACCAACACCGTTTGCCTTTGTGGAAAGCATGTACTCATCCCAAATTGATGTACCAACTAACAGTTATCTTGTATGGTTGGTGAGTAGAATAAAACGAAAGTAAAAACTAAACTGAAGCGACTTAATTACATATCTGCAGTAAAGTTGAGCTATGCAGATGCAAATGACAGTTGTCAGAAGTGATCAGAACATAAAATGGTCGAAAGTGAAAAGAAGCTGTAGAGGGGTCAAACGCAACATCAAATTTCAACACTTCAACTAAGGACAAAGTGTTTAAGAAATAGAGATACTCCATACTTTTGTGAAATGGCTCTGGACTCGAAAATATTTCAAGTATCCAATACAGTTGGCTTCTCTGAGAAACGCTTAAGTTAAAAGCTTGAAATCCTGCATAAAAGTGAAAGGGACGGGGCCGAGATAGTGACGGTCAATGTTTTGAGAGTATAATTTCGACAACTTTTGTTTGGGCAGTTGTTACTACACCAAATGGTACCAAAAAGGGCGTTTACAATTACTCCTTTCGTTCTGATTTGTGAAAAAACATGACCATGATATCACATATTAACAGTGAAGCGTATGAGTATAATATTCTATTTCCTCTGAAACCAGTATTAACATCTAGTCAGTACTTTTTAAATTTGTACCGAAATAACTTTTAAGCAGACATTGGTATACGACTGATTTGGCCATTAGTATGCTAGCATTGAATTAATGATTCTGGTAATTGACACAGACTCATATAATTTCTATTATAGGATGGTTGTGAGCATGGTGTTTTATGGACTAGCTATGAATTCAGGAAATATTGGTGGAAATCTATATCTGAACTTTTTCATGTCCAGTTTTGCTGAATTGTTAGGTTTTGCTGGATGTCTTGCAGCATTACATAAAATAGGACGTAGGCCAGTATTTGCAGTGTCAATTCTCATTAGTGGTGCAGCATGTCTACTAACTATATTTCCAGTTTTATATGCAAGCAAAGGTATAATAATTATCAAGTGTATATAATAAATTAACGAACAAAAGGATATGGAGTAAACGAACATGGGACGAAATCCTTCAAAATACATCGGCAAACGAATACCGAAGCAGGAACGAGGAAAGGGGCAATTCTAAAATCGTAAATCCAAAATCACGGCAATTCACAGCAACACGAATTGAGACAGTATGACAAAGACAAAACAAATAAGCAAAAAAAAAAAAAGACCAAGAACGTCACAAAGCTAAAGCACTAGCAGTGTGAACCCCTATAAAAACTGAGGTATCATCAGGTGCTCCGGAAGGGTAAGCATGATCTGCTCCACGCGTGGCAACCGTCATACTGCCGGTTTTGTCACAGTCGGTGTTAGTCAGTCCGGTCACAAACTCCGGATCTACCCAAAGATATCTGTTCTCATTTGTGAAACAGAAACATTGTAAATACCGAGGCTTCATTCCGTGTATGGCACTCGGTAGATGTCCTTGGTACTGGATTTGGCTTCATATTTCGATTTATTTGGTAATGAATTCTTCTTTTATTACAACTTTTGGATTATGGCTTTCCATATTATTCGATTTTAATGCTGCTGATGAGAGGTTACTCCTTGAAAGACGTGTACAGCATAACGAAATTAACTGTTTTATATCCATTTCGGTATTTTTTGTATTTTGAACCATTGGGCCGATGCCACTGCTAGTGGACCAGAGCTCCCCGAGGGTATTCACCAGCCCGATAGTCAGACTTGTCTAACATGAAAATTTTACCTTGCGTGTTATCTAAATTTACTGTTTTTATAAAAATTCTAACCCCTTCAAAATACCGAGGCTTCATTTCGTGTATGGCACTCGGTAGATGTCCTTGGTACTGGATTTGGCTTCATATTTCTATTTATTTGGTAATGAGTACTTCTTTTATTACAACTTTGGATTATGCCTTTCCGTATTATTCGATTTTAATGCTGCTGATGAGAGGTTACTCATTGAAACACATGTACAGCATAATGAAATTTACTGTTTTATATGCAACTTCGGTAGTTTTTGTATTTTGAACCATTAGGCCGATGTCACTGCTGGTGGACCAGAGGTCCCCGAGGTGTTCATCAGCCCGATAGTCAGACTTGTCTGACAAGAAAATTTTACCTTGCGTGTTAAAGAAATTTACTGTTTTTATCAAAATTCTAACCCCTTAAAAATACCGAGGCTTCATCCCGTGTATGGCACTCGGTAGATGTCCTTGGTACTGGATTTGGCTTCATATTTCGATTTATTTGGTAATGAGTACTTCTTTTAATACAACTTTTGGATAATGGCTTTCCATATTATTCGATTTTAATGCTGCTGATGAGAGGTTACTCCTTGAAACACGTGTACAGCATAACGAAATTTACTGTTTTATATGCAACTTCGGTAGTTTTTGTATTCTGTCAAATCGTGGTGACGCCCATAAAAGTTCTGTAGTGACAATTGCAACAGTGACTGAACATACCCTTGATGTATAAGTTTTTGAGACAGTAATTTCGCACTGTTGACAAAATCGCTGTACAATCTACAGGCACGGCAATAGCGAATGAGTTGTGAAATGTACACGCCATATACCGGAGAAGTGGGAATATTACTGCTCAAAAACGGGAAGTTCACTATTGGAAAGTCGAAATCATCACGCTTATCGTAAAGTTTTGTTTTCAGACGTCCAGAGTTGTCAATGTATAGGTCCAGGTATGATGCTGATGATGGTGTATTAGTGGTCTCTTTAATTTCGAGTTCATTTGGTAATAAAAGATAAGGTTATCCTGAAATTGAGGATTGTTCAATGAAAGAACGTCATCTATATAACGGAAACTGAAATTAAAGGATTTGGCTAGCTTATTGTCTTTTTTTTCTGAAATAGCCCTTGTATGAACCTGGCTTCATACGAATAAAGAAACAAATCTGCTAAAAGTGGCGCACAATTAGTTCTCCAAACTCTACAAATATGTTATCAATCAAGAATTCCAGCATTGCAATGACATCCTCCTCTGTATACTTTTTGTGTGAATCAGTGTGATGTTTAACAAAATATGCCCCATCTTTACCTAATTAAGGAAATGTAACATGAATGTTCAAATGTTGATTATAAACGTGAAATCAGAACCAGTGAGTAAATATAAATTAGACAAAAATTTCAAAATAGACAAATGCATTGTGGAACAAATATGAAAGCAACAGATCAAACAGTTAATTCAACATTTAATGTCTAAAACGTAACAGATATAAACTATCATAGAACAAACCGTCATTTGTTGTAATTTGTACTGTTAACATATTTTGAAATACTCTACATGTGCTTTTGTTCGTAGGGTTCTAATTTTCGTGGATTTCGTTGTTCGCTTATTCAACGAAATTAATTTCCCAACGAAATGCATTTTTTAGCTAAAGTTTAATGCATAAAATTCGAACCACGAATTTAAGTACCCAAGAAATAGTGATATTTTTAAAAATAACAAAAATTTATGTCCACGAATAAAAGATCTTCCAAAGTAAGTCAGCAATCAAAACCAATATGATTTAGTATCCACTTAACACAGAAAACATTGAATACATCTATAAGATTGACACTATTGACACGCATATTTCGAAAATACAGAACTTCCCATCATTTGCTACGTATACAAGAAACCCAGCCGGCAGTACGTCTTCAATTACAGTAAAGTTTGTAAAGATATTAACATTAACAATTCTGTGCCTGATTCATGAAATTGTAACAATTCAAAATACGCCTATACTCCTAGCTCCCATGTCATCACAGGAGATCTCAACATCTTGCAGGACAAAGAGCTTATTAATTTCTTAAAGAAAGGTCCAAAATATAGGCCACCTTCTAAAATTAATTGGAAAGATTGTCGTAATACCATCCACGACTCACTTAGGACTTATTGTAAAAATTGGGTTAAACGTGAACACGTTGACAAAAAATCTTTGGATTCTTTTTTCAATGCTATCATGAAAATTGTCGATATCCGAATTAAATATTTTGAACAACATTTCCGCTATGACAACATAAATAAACCAACCGTTTCTCGCATCCAAAAGAAACTTAAAGAGTTTGGCAAGGAATTCGTTTTTGTTCCAGTGGATAAGGCTGCTAATAACATCATTGTAGTTTGTCGTAAACATTATATAGAAGTACTCCAAAAAGAAATTACCAGTTCAAATACTTTTGAATTAACCCAATTAACGGAAAATGAAATTACAAACATACANAAAAAAGAACAAGAACGTCACAAAGCTAAAGCACTAGCAGTGTGAACCCCTATAAAAACTGAGGTATCATCAGGTGCTCCGGAAGGGTAAGCATGATCTGCTCCACGCGTGGCAACCGTCATACTGCCAGTAAAAAAAGTCCGATTTTGTCACAGTCGGTGTTAGTCAGTCCGGTCACAAACTCCGGATCTACCCAAAGATATTTGTTCTCATTTGTGAAACAGAAACATTGTAAATACCGAGGCTTCATTCCGTGTATGGCACTCGGTAGATGTCCTTGGTACTGGATTTCGCTTCATATTTCGATTTATTTGGTAATGAATACTTCTTTTATTACAACTTTTGGATTATGGATTTCCATATTATTCGATTTTAATGCTGCTGATGAGAGGTTACTCCTTGAAACACGTGTATAGCATAACGAAATTTACTGTTTTATATGCAACTTCGGTATGTTTTGTATTTTGAACCATTGGGCCGATGCCACTGCTGGTGGACAAGAGGTCCCTGAGGGTATTCACCAGCCCGATAGTCAGACTTGTCTGACATGAAAATTTTATAGAAATTTACTGTTTTTATCAAAATTCTAACCCCTTCAAAATACCGAGGCTTCATTCCGTATATAGCACTCGGTAGATGTCCTTGGTACTGGATTTGGCTTCATGTTTCGATTTATTTGGTAATGAGTACTTCTTTTATTACAACTTTTGGATTATTGCTTTCCATATTATTCGATTTCAATGCTGCTGATGAGAGGTAACTCATTGAAACACGTGTACAGCATAACGAAATTTACTGTTTTATATGTAACTACGGTATTTTTTGTATTTTGAACCATTGGGCCGATGTCACTGCTTGTGGACCAGAGGTCCCCGAGGGTATTCACCAGCCCGATAGTCAGACTTGTCTGACATGAAAATTTTACCTTGAATGTTATAGAAATTTACTGTTTTTATCAAAATTCTAACCCCTTAAAAATACCGAGGCTTCATTCCGTGTATGGCACTCGGTAGATGTCCTTGGTACTGGATTTGGCTTCATATTTTGATTTATTTGGTAATGAGTACTTCTTTTATTACAACTTCTGGATTATGGCTTTCCATATTATTCGATTTAAATGCTGCTGATGAGAGGTTACTCCTTGAAACATGTGTACAGCATAACGAAATTAACTGTCTTATATGCAACTTCGGTATTTTTGTATTTTGAACCATTGGATCGATGCCACTGCTGGGGAACCAGAGGTCCCCGAGGGTATTCACCAGCCCGATAGTCAGACTTGTCTGACATGAAAATTTTACCTTGCGTGTTATAGAAATTTACTGTTTTTATCAAAATTCTAACCCCTTAAAAATACCGAGGCTTAATTCCGTGTATGGCACTCGGTAGATGTCCTTGGTACTGGATTTGGCTTCATATTTCGATTTATTTGGTAATGAGTACTTCTTTTATTACAACTTTTGGATTATGGCTTTCCGTATTATTCGATTTTAATGCTGCTGATGAGAGGTTACTCCTTGAAACACGTGTACAGCATAACGAAATTTACTGTTTTATATGCAACTTCAGTATTTTTTGTATTTTGAACCATTGGGCCGATGCCACTGCTGGTGGACCAGAGGTCCCCGAGGTGTTCACCAGCCCGATAGTCAGACTTGTCTGACATGAAAATTCTACCTTGCGTGTTATAGAAATTTACCGTTTTTATCAAAATTCTAACCCCTTCAAAATACCGAGGCTTCATTCCGTGTATGGCACTCGGTAGATGTCCTTGGTACTGGATTTGGCTTCATATTTCGATTTATTTGGTAATGAGTACTTCTTTTATTACAACTTTTGGATTATGGCTTTCCATATTAAGATTTTAATGCTGCTGATGAGAGGTTACTCCTTGAAACACGTGTACAGCATAACGAAATTTACTGTTTTACATGCAACTTCGGTATTTTTTGTATTTTGAACCATTGGGCCGATGCCACCGCTGGTGGACCAGAGGTCCCCGAGGGTATTCACCAGCCCGATAGTCATACTTGTCTGACATGAAAATTTTACCTTGCGTGTTAAAGAAATTTACTGTTTTCATTAAAATTCTAACCCCTTCTAAATACCGAGGCTTCATTCAGTGTATGGCACTCGGGAGATGTTCTTGGTACTGGATTTGGCTTCATGTTTCGATTTATTTGGTAATGAGTACTTCCCTTATTACAACTTTTGGATTATGGCTTTCCATATTATTCGATTTTAATGCTGCTGATGAGAGGTTACTCCTTGAAACACGTGTACAGCATAACGAAATTTACTGTTTTATATGCAACTTCGGTATTTTTTGTATTCTGTCAAATCGTGGTGACGGCCGTAAAAGTTCTGTAGTGACAATTGCAACAGTGACTGTACATACCCTTGATGTATAAGTTTTTGAGACAGTAATTTCGCTCTGTTGACAAAATCGCTGTACAATCTACAGGCACGGCAATAGCTAATGAGTTGTGAAATGTACACGCCATATACCAGAGAAGTGGGAATATTACTGCTCAAAAACGGGAAGTTCACTATTGGAAAGTCGAAATCATCACGTTTGTCGTAAAGTTTGTTTTCAGACGTCCAGAGTTGTCAATGTATAGGTCCAGGTATGATGCTGATGATGGTGTATCAGTGGTCTCTTTAATTTCGAGTTCATTAGGGTATATAAGATAAGGTTATCCTTAAATTGAGGATTGATCAATAAAAGAACGTCATCTATATAATGGAAACTGAAATTAAAGGATTTGGCTAGCTTATTGTCTTTTTTTTCTGAACTAGCCCTTGTATGAATCTGGCTTCATACGAATAAAGAAACAAATCAGCTAAAAGTGGCGCACAATTAGTCCTCCAAATTCTACAAATATGTTATCAATCAAGAATTCCAGCATTGCAATGACATTCTCCTCTGTATACTTTTGTGTGAATCAGTGTAATGTTTAACAAAATATGCCCCATCTTTACCTAATTAAGGAAATGTAACATGAATGTTCAAATAACTAAATACCGAAGTTACTGTGAATTTTTGATTCTGCATATGCGCATTTCGACAACTTATGTCTCATCAGTGCAGATAAAATCTAAACTTTGGAAGAACATAAAGTCAAAGATGTTTAACAGACAGACAGACAACAAATAATCAAATATGATCTAAATAGAAAGCCAAAATCAGCTAAGGACAGAGCTTTGCATGAGGGAGATACTCCTTAGTTTCAGCAAAATTTACAAAAATTAGATATTGTAAGGTTCAACATATAATCGGCTTTCGGGTCAGCACCGAAGTGCTGACTACTGGGCTGGTGAATACCCTCGGGGACTAACTGTCCACCAGCAGTGGCATCGACCCAGTGGTAACAAATAACTAAATACCGAAGTTACTGTGAATTTTGATTCTGCATATGCGCAAATGTTGATTATAAAAGTGAAATCAGAACCAGTGAGTAAATATAAATTAGACAAAAATTTCAAAATAGACAAATGCATTGTGGAACAATTATGAAAGCAACAGATCAAACAGTTAATTCAACATTTAATGTCTAAAATGTAACAGATATAAACTATCATAGAACAAACCGTCATTTGTTGTAATTTGTACTGTTAACATATTTTGAAATACTCTACATGTGCTTTTGTTCGTAGGGTTCAATTTCCGTGGATTTCGTTGTTCGCTTAAACAACGGAATTAATTTCCCAACGAAATGCATTTTTTCGCTAAAGCTTAATGCATAAAATTCGAAACCACGAATTGAAGTACCCAAGAAATAGTGATATTTTTGAAAATAACGAAAATTTATGTCCACGAATAAAAGTACTTCCAAAGTAAGTCAGCAATCAAAACCAATATGACTTAGTATCCATTTAACACAGAAAACATTGAATATAATATAAGATTGACACTTAAAACAAACAAAGGAGAAAATGTCGAGCAGTATCTTTTGTTAATTGTACTGCTATACCTAATGTACTACCGTCTGTTTACTAAATACACATACCTGTTATCTTTTTTGTTCTATGTATTTTATTTTTGATTGATTTTTATTTGACGTTGTAGCACTTTACATTTAGAAACTAACCATACATTTATACTCTTATTCACAAATTTACAGACTTAGAGTGGACTGCAGTTGTTTTATCGACAATAGGGAAGATCTGTGTGTCAGCAGCATTTGCTGTGATGTTTTTATACTCTGGAGAAATATTCCCCACTGTTATACGAAATTCTGCTTTAGGAATAAGCGCATTTTTTGCACGAGTAGGTGGTATGGTGGCACCATATATAATAGATTTGGTGAGTCTATAAAATAAAAATTATGATAAAGGATATTTACAAGATTGTTCAGTTAAAAATAATATAAAGAGTTAACCTTAGTGCTCTATGGAATAAATGAGAAATGGGTCATAAAGAATATGTAAACTTAAACTGAAACTGACAATAGTAGTATGTTATTATATACTATTTACATATGGTAGTAGGAAATTTTTAAATGGCAGATATAATAATAAAATTCAGGTCTTCCTCCGAATTACTTTATGGAGTACTAGTATATTTTACACTAGTGTGTTGTATTGTTTTAATATTATTTTTTTAACCGTGCAAAATCATGCGGGTTGAGCATATAACTACCAAGTCATTTAATGCACTGAAATAAAATAAAAGAAATATATTTTAGTATATGCTTCAACTTATGTGCTCTAAATTGCTTTATTTCAAAAGGAAGACGTATTCAACTGTTTTGGTAAACCGCCTCCACCGGTATAGAAATCTCATTCTTAAGTACCGATTTAAGTATGCATCCCAGTAAATGATTTAGTAACAATTTTAGTATACATAGCATTCAACACTTCTGTATTACTTCATAGGCTGCACACATCCAAAATGACATCGGAAAGGCAACTCCACTTATAGTATTCGGAGTAACTGCTCTGTTAGCTGGTATCGTAGCATTGAAATTGCCAGAAACTAAGGGTATGGCTTTGCCCGAGACAATAGAGGACTGGATGAATTACGGAAAGTAAGTATAATAACAAATTAAAAAAATGACGTTATCTCAATATGTACCATAAGAAGATAATACACAAGAGAACAAAGCTAGGTATCATCTTTCACCAACAATAACATAAAAAAACAAAATTTTTACAATATCCAAATTCTGAAAATGTTTAAAGTCAATCAGTATGTCAACCGTGCAAAGCTCTGTCATCAGCTGGTTTCTGCTTTCTATTTAAATTCATTTGGATTTTATCTCTTTCAACCGTTAATTTTTTGGATTATAAATTCAGGAAGATACGAGAAAGGGGGGAATTTTGTCTTATATGCCGTTTGCCTTAATGAATCTGCTTTATTTTTAATTTAACGAATCTTTATGCTGTATGGAAAATGACGTTTTCCTCACATTGCAGATTATAATTCGATTACTCCGGATCGCCTGGTCTGTCAGCTCTGTAGAAATCCATGGAAATAGACACAAGACCAGGAAAATTGTATGTGATCTTTGATACTTTTATATATTTTTCAGATCAAATTTAGGCAATATGGAAATTGATATAAGCTGTGAAAAGTTGCAAGATGGAAACAAAGGGGAACCTTCAAAAGTAAATCAAAATGGAACTCTATCAGCAATAAGCGAAAACGAAATCCAGTTGCTCTCATAATATGCATAGTATTAAGTTTAAAGATCTGATATAAAGTGTTATGTAATTTAATGTTGGCAGCAATGAGCAAAGTGTTTTAAGACTCGACATTCAAGAGACTAAATTTGTAAATATGACTTGATTTTTCAACGAGTTTTAATGAAATAGGTGAATGTGTTGAATGGATGTATTTGAATGTTACAATACCTTGAAAATGTTTCAATTGGTTTGTAAATATTTATGCAACATATTGTTGTTAAATATTTTTCTATTTCTAAGAAATTTTTCTTACAGACGATCGTCTTAAAATTAACTTTTGAAGAAGTTTTTGGTCTTTTATATATTGCAATACCTTGAAAATGTTTCAATTGGTTTGTAAATATTTATGCAACATATTGTTGTTAAATATTTTTCTTTTCTTACAGACGATGGTCTTAAAATAAACTTTTGAAGAAGTTTTTGGTCTTTTTTATTGCCAAGTATATTTACAAGGAAAAATATTATAAAAATATATAATAAAGGCATCAACTTTTTTGCGAAATTTGCGGAGGCTTGGAAAATTAAGCATCGATGTAAACAGAAAATTTGTGTTTCCATTGAAGGAAAATTGTAGTATTAATTGCCGACTCGCTGCTATTAACATACACTATGTATTATGTACACCTTGCAATGGCGAAGTCGCGTCAGACCTTTGTATATTTGCTCTTGTTCATCCTGATAATGGGTTACAAAAATCAGTACAGTTCCGACATATTTTTCCTGGCCTTGATGGTAATTTATATATGCTTGCCAAAGTGAAGCTAACTTTAGTATTGTTCATATTTGTATCTTACGTGCTAAAAGTTTATTTCTAATAACTGCATTCAGAGTAAGACCTGCATTTTTATACGAATGGGCTGTAAAATAATTACAATCAAACTTGCCTTAGTGGTCACCTTGAATAAGCAGCCACCTGATTTGAAAGACCACCTTTTATAATTTCCTGCATAATATATTTCTTATAAATTAAACCTCGTTTCAAAGGCCACCTGTCTTAAAAGGCCAGATTGACTCCTTCCCAAAGGTGACCTCTTAAATCAAGTTTCACTATATAAACAATGAAGGGATATGGAGTAAATGCAAATGAGACAAAATCTCTACAATTACATGGTAAAACACGGCAATGGAACAACGCTTTTATTGTTGTTCTTCATCTTGAAGTCATCATGAGGCCTTCAACAATGAGCATTACTCATACCTCATAGCAAGTTCAAGACGGCCCCTAGCACCGGTTTGAGCGGTAATCATTGCTAATTGTTGAGTAACGCTACATCCATGTCTTTTTCTCCTTTGATCCATGGATGCGGGATCGTCAACAAACATAAACTTAACTGGCAAAGTGTTCTTACAATCGCTGTCATCAATTTGCCGACAAAAAGACTAGTAGACTAATAGAGGACGATCACAACATTTAAACAACCACAGGGCACTCATCGAGCCAATTGTAAGAAAACTGGCATAATAAAATCATGAGACGTGGGCACAATAAACAGGTGGTCAGAAAAACAATTTTGAATTACAAAAAAATTAAAAAGCCAAAATTTGAAAGAATGATAGTGCATTCATATGAGAAATTCTCTCAAAAACAAGTACACCATAACTGTAATGTATATAGAGCATACAACTCTCTCACGGGGAATCTTTTTACGGACTCCACACTGCAGGAGAGACAAACTCCTGTCTTAAATTAGCAATGAAGGGATATGGAGTTAATGCAAATGAGACAAAATCTCTACAAATACATGGTAAAGCACAGCAATGGAACAACGCTTTTATTGTTGTTCTTCATCTTGGAATCACCATGAGGCCTTCAACAATGAGCATTACTCATACCTCATAGCAAGTTCAAGACGGCCCCTAGCACCGGTTTGAGCGGTATTCATTGCTAATTGTTGTGCAACGCTACATCCATGTCTTTTTCTCCTTTTATCCATGGATGCGGGATCGTCAACAAACATAAACTTAACTGGCAGAGTGTTCTTACAATCGCTGTCATCAATTTCCCGACAAAAAGACTAGTAGAGGACGATCTCAACATTTAAACAACCACAGGGCACTCATCGAGCCAATCGTAAGAAAACTTGGCATAATGAAACCATGAGACGTGGGCACAATAAACAGGTGGTCAGAAAAACAATTTTGAATTACAAAAAAATTAAAAAGCCAAAATTTGAAATTTGAAATTTGAAAGAATGACAGTGCATTCATATGAGAAATTCTCTCCACACTGCAGGAGAGACAAACTCCTGTCTTAAATTAACAATGAAGGGATGTCATACATGAAATATTACAATTTGAGCTTGTTGTAAGAGGGTAGCGTTATTATAAAATACCAATTTTATCGCAAACATGTTACCGCTAAGAAACTTCCTTACCTTAAGACCAAGCAGTCCCTCTCATAGTTAATAAACAATTGCAACCAACATCTTCAATTACAAACATGTATTGGGAATTTCAAATTGATGACTTCAAATAAAAAAAACATGACTGTTCTTGTCTTTCTTCCCCATTTATGTACGCTCCAGCTGGTCAGGTTATAATCAGGTAGTTGTTTACAAAGGGAAATTACGACATCTGTTTGGAAAAGGTCCAAAACATCATGAACAACATCCCGACAATTGGAAACACATTTTTAAAATATCAATGGATACATTTAAGGAATACGGCAAACAATGGGCTAAGAGAGATAGGGAAAAGTTAAAAAACAGTCTGACTGATCCACAAAATCATTGATTGTAGCTCGAATGTCGATAACACAAATTTCAAATGCATATTCGAGGATCCCGATATAGAAACAGATTGCCCTTTCTCCATGAAAAGCATGCTTTTCTTCCAGCTAGCAAGGCCCAGAACAACATCACATGTATCTACAAAGGGAACTACATTGACTGCTTACTGAAGAAGATTTGTATTGACAATTCTTTTGGCAAACACGCTAAAAAAAACTAACCATAATACCAAGGGAAGTCATCCTAAACTATCACAAAACAGTATTGTCATCTTTTGGTATGCGCATATGCAGGACCAAAATTCACAGTAATCTCTCGGTATTTTGTTACTTGGTATCAATGTAAGAGAAGAAAACAATAAAATGCCTTGTATCTACTGGATATCTAAGTTACATAAATGCATTTACAAAAGGAGAAACAATGCTGGATTTGCCAAATGCACAACACCCCCTTTTAAGCTCCTGACGTCGATACTTACTGCAGACTTAAGGATATATTGTGAAAAAGTATACTCATCAAGTGGGGTTAATCAGATGTCAAAAATTCGAACGACTTCCATCTTGACTGTTATTTGTATTAGCAACAGTATTAAAACATTTGATTTTTCTACACTCTATGCTACTTTCCAACATGGTAAGTTAGAGTGAAAACTCAGGGATTCAATACATCAGTCTTTATGCACTAAAAAGTTGAAACAGCGAAGAGTCGGATGAGTAATTGATTAGTTACGAGTTTGACGTCCATTGAGCAATATTTCAGCTATATCAGAACGAGACCAAGTAAAACAATTCAGAAAAAAATGAAGAAAGAAATAAAGGTGTCAGGGAAATCTGGGGAAACGAGTTTTGATTGCGACTTGAGAAGGCGAGAAATGATTAGGGGCAGGAATTTTATTTTCTATACGACTCTCAGTGAGTCTGCTCTCCTTAGAGAAATATAGAAGGGATCTTTATATTGCATGGAACGCTGCATTTCTCCACAGATTTTGGCAACAATTTTTCGCAGATATGCTGTCCGTATTATGAACTGACTACCCCACATATAAAGTAATCCCCTATCCATCACAAGGGGAGGTTCAAGGCAGCTCTGAAGTCAGGGCCCCTGAAAACCAATTTAGTTGCCGCGTATGTGTGGTGTCAGTTTATATTTCTATTTTCTATATTAAGATCTTTTTGGTTATTTGTTCTCTATGAGCTTCTCCAAGTACTTCGGTTAATGGACTTCCAAATGTTTTGGTTTGATCTGCACTGATGAGACATAAGATGTCGAAATGCGCATATGCAAAAAATAAATTAACAGTAACTTCGGTATTATGTTATTTAAAAGATTCCCTATGTGAGAGATAAAAGCTCACGATATATTTCAGCTATGGCTTACTTGTTCTTAAGAGAATAGCTTATATGGATACACAACCATACTTTCAAAATTTGACATTTTATCATTTCCTTGTTCTTTCCAAAATGTTTTTCTGACGAACTGTTTTAAAGGCCCATATCCCACTATTTAGTTTTCTTACAATTGACTTGGGTGATGCACTGTGTATGTCTATATGTTGTACCTTTCCACTACCTTATAACACGAGTGCTTTTGTCGAATAACCAGTGACTGTGATTGTAAGTGCGCAAATGTTGGCGATTTTACTTCCTCTGCGAAAGAAGACATGGATGAGACATTGTTCGACAATTAGCAATGAATTCCGCTCAAACCGGTGATAGGGGCGTTCTTGAACAACTTACTGTGAGATGTAAGCTCATTGATGAAGGCTTCATGGCGACAGCAAGATGAAGAGCAACAATAACAGCATCGTTCTATGGCTTGTTTTCATGTATTGTTTGAGACTTTGTCTCATGTGCATTTACTCCATATCCTTGTATTGTTAATTCGTTAAAGATTTGGCTTTATTATTAAATATCAAAATGTTAAAAAAGTAGAAATGAGAAGGATGTCATCGAAATCCTTGAATTTTTAATTGATTACATTTGGGGGACAAGCAGACAATACAGATACCTATGTGGTGTAATTGTGTGCCTCTTTTGATCGATTTGTTTCTTTATTCTAATGAAGCCAGGTTCATACAAGGGTTAGTTCAGAAAAAGACAACAAGCTAGTCAATTTATTTACTTCTATCTATATAGATGATGTTTTTCATTCAACAACCCTCAACTTAAGGATAATATATACCCAAATGAACCCGAAATTAACGAGANNNNATTTACAATAGCAAGCTTCCCGTTTTTGGAGCAGTAACAATTTGATATGCTTGGTTTTTGCGTCTACATTTCACAACTCATTTGCTAAAGTCGTGCCTGTAGTTGACAAAGCGACTTTGTAAACAGAGCGAAAATACTGTCTAAAAACTTATACACCAAAGTGATGTTCAATTACTGTTGTCAATACAGAAGTGTTTTGGCTACATGTGTATTACCTGATTTGACAGATCGTTACAATGTTTCTATTTCACAATTGAAAATATACATCTTTGAGTATAAATGCTGAGCTAATACGGAACGAACAATCATTAACTATATATATATGACAAACCAGACTATTCATCGGCAACGTGACGGGTGCCACGCGTAGAGCCTTTCGGAGCACCTGATGATATCTCCAGTTTTAGTTGGGGTGCTTTAATTTTGTGGCTTTCTTGTGTGATTTTAATTGTCTGTTTTGTATTTGTATTTTGTATTTGTAAGTCTATGGCACTCGGTAGATGTCCTTGGTACTGGTTTTGGCTTCCTATTTCGACATTTTTGGTAATGAATGCTTCTTTTTTGGATTATGGCTTTCCATAGTATCTGACTGTAATGCTGCTGAGAGGTTACTCCTTGAAACATGTGTACAACATAACGAAATTTTCTTTTTTTATGCAACTTTGTTTTTTTTGTACTTAAACCCATTGGGCCGATGCCACTGCTGATGGACCTGAGGTCCCCGAGGGTATTCACCAGTCCGATAGTCAGACTTGCCAAACATGAAAATTTTACCTGGTGTTTTATAGAAATACTGTTTTTATCACACTTCTAACCACTTATAAAATACTGAGGCTTCATTCCGTGTATGGCACTCCATAGATGTCCTTTGTATTGGTTTTGGCCCCCTATTTCGACATTTTTGGTAATGAGTATTTCTTTTTACTACTTTTGGATTAGTGTTTTCCATAGCATTTGATTCTAATTCTGCTGAAGAGAGGTTACTCCTTGAAACACGTGTACAGCATAACAAAATTTACTGTTTTTATGCAACTTGGATATTTTTGTACTTATTTTAGACCTCCCGCTTTCTGCTTCGGTATTTAGTTGCCGATGTGTTAAGTTTAGCCGACGCATTTCGAAAAACAGTGTCTAATCATATCAACACATGTGCTAATCACCAAAAGTTAGAAAAAGGGTTCATAACTACCCGTTAGAAAAAAAAAGCTAAGGACAGAATGCTAAATCATAATGGCAAATAGTACATTAGATAGTTTTGGTTTAAAAACCTGAAAATCCATCTTTCGGATATGATGAAATCTTTAATTTACCATTAAAATGTGGTGAAAATAATTTTGAAAAGTTTATAAATGATAAATAAATTATGCAGCATTTATGCTTATAGGCAGAATATGCAACTCTTTGAAATCTGTTACCTTATTAGGGGGATATAATTATGCAGAAATATTAATAGATAAATCAAATTTTCATGATTTTTCAGAAATTTGATTGCCGATCCAAATTTTTTATCTCACATTTGCAGTGATGTCTTGAACAAAATTTATACTATGTTTTCAGTAAAATCTATCGTTCTATTCATAAAAAAATCCAAAAGTTTATTTTTTCCCTTTTTAGACTATATTAAAAGGGAAAAAATTTTGATGTTTTCCTGAAGTTTTCCTGGGGAAACAAATTGGGAGACCTATTGATTTTTTGAAGTGCATTTAATAAAGTTTAAATCACAGACAAATAAAAAAAATCTATCATTTCATTTTAGATTTTTGGGTTGTCACTGGCCTCATCCATCGCCAAGTTTTGCAATTAGGTATTTTTGTATTTTGACTACTGTTAAATTCTCAACTGGCCTGAAATGCACGACACCTTAAACCCATCACCAAATAGTATAGGTAACAAACAACAATTTCGATTGCTGTCCTTCATCTCGGTGTTGTATGTTTCTATGTATACTTGTATTGATCTTCTACAAGTCTTAAAAGATCAACGTAATAAAACTTACACAGATTTTTGTTACTGGTATAGCAAAGCCATTTTGTTTTCAATAAGATATCGAAAAATCAGACTCGTGTTAAGTATTAGAGATAATTTCGTTTTCTAAAGGTATTCAATCAATCTAAAACTTCAATATTCAATTTAAGACATAGATAAAAACCCTGACATTTTGTTTGAGCGGAAAAATTTAATTTGGTTTCAATTAATTATAGATCAGTCTTATCCCTCATTGACTTTTTCCTTGCTAGCCGACTAATGAGAACAGATGCATCTTCGTTATATCTAGACATGATAAAAGCACTTTATATGTAGCCTTCATCGTAAATTATTCTTTCTTGAAGTGTGTCATGAATAATTAAATGGTTATTGTCTCCTGGAAGAAAAAAAANTGTGTTATCTGTTAAGGCTTCACTTTGACAATAACACATACATACATTCGAGTCTTAACCAAGGTTCTTGCTCTAAGATGGAGATAACATATTTTGTGTTCAGACGTATTTCGCCATTTGACTAGACAAACGATTTACCGTGTGCACAAAGCCACTCTCACAGCGGCTTTTGCTTACTTTTGGAAACCCAATTCAATTGGGCTCGCTCTATCTGTTAACAACCCTACCTTAAAAAAGGCACTAACATTATAACCATGATCCCAAAACTAATCCATACCCATAACTTTGATTGTAACCCATTTCGGTAAAAACGAAAATACCATCAACTTAATGTTGGGGGACTTTGAAAATAATCACTCTTGCTGCCCTTCCAGTTATATTTACAAAAGAAAACAAACTATACGAAACTATAACAAAAGAAAACAAACTATACGAAATCTGAAAAAAAACTATTTTGGACGCATGTTTTTGGATAATGAAGTCACACGAAATTGGTAATGATAGGTCGAAAAATTTAACTCTTCATGAACGATCCCTGAATTTTTATCTTTAAGACTCGTAGTCTTTTTGTCTATTTTACAGCGCATTTGCTCGAACAATTCAAATTATTGACTGAGAAAGCAGTTTTTCAAGGTTCATTTATTACATAATGCAACTTTTCATTGTTATCTTGTGATTCGGTAATCAAATTTCATGACCAAAGACTATTGTATGACATTCGTAGACAATTATTGTGACTATGAAAAAGAAAGAAAATAGGGTAAATGTCAAGGAGACAACATCCCATATTCAGGTTAAAACGACTAAAAACAAAACATCTAGGGGTCACCATATGGTCTTCAACACAGTGAGAACCTCACACCATATAGTAATCCCTAAATGGCCCCAAAAAGGTAAAAAAGTGAATAAATCAATGGAAACAAACCACATNATTGTGACATCACAAGGAGTCGTCTTTTTGAAAGAAAATCAGAAAATCTGCAATTTTGAATGTTCTCAAAGCAAATTTTCTTTAAGTGAACATGGGGCACATGCAATCAACAACTTCAAACTTAACTTTCAGAAATGATGTATTTCACCATTTTACACATTTTGACTAAATATGAAGTTGTTATTCAGATGTGCCCATATTTTTCAAAGCACAAAAATGTGCAAAACACAGCAAATATCTATGAAATTCTGACTATTTCCAAAAATATAGCTTTTGAGTTAACTGATTATCATGAGAATCAAACTGATATGGAAAAAAGCTTT